>JAQOWM010000808.1:0-133910 GCA_029041755.1 Resseliella maxima | reverse complement strand
GACTTTCGACAAATATTGATTAAACGATGTTTAATTGATAAGAAATTTCGATTTTTTCCCCCACAGAAACGCTATTGGTCGATCTGACAATGGATGAAGCGGATATTCTTGAGCAAGCAAACAATGTCAATGCGAAGACAATTCAGCGAGAAAATGAAGTCAACAGAACTTTAGCAACAAGAAGAATTGAAGCAGCGAGATCGAATGTGAAATCCAAAATGAACACAAAATCCAATGAAAAGAAATGCTCAAATGATACAAAATTGAAACAACACAAGTGCGAATTTTGCGAATATCAGACCAAAAGGAAATCACATTTGACGAGACACATTCGTAAACACACTGGCGAGAAACCGTTTGAATGTGAAATTTGTGCAACTGGTTTTACTCAAAAAGATCAATCTTCAAAGTCATATGAGGACGCACGCAAATCAGTTCAAGTTTCAATGTGGGAATTGTCGACAAGGATTCAACCAGAAAGAAGCGAAAGAGAAGCATGAAAGAAACTGCAAGACCTGCGCACACCAGAAGATGCAAAGAAACACATGAAAACAACTGCAATAGACGTCGTCATGAATGCTATTTGTGCAAATATTCAACATTATTCAAATCCCATTTAGTCATACATGTTCGTAAGCACACCGGAGAAAAACCATTCCGATGTTCTCATTGTTCAAAGCGATTTAGTCAGAACAGTCATTTAAAAAGACATTTAAAACGACATCAGAACAAAAAATTGAATCACAATAAAAGAGTGTAATTTTTGACTTGTTTGTAAAGAAAATAAATGATTTTGTTCAGCTGGAAGTTGAATGAACTAACTGAACATATTCAAATCGGCATGAAATTACTATCAAAGAATGTAATTGATACGTGTAATTGTAAATCACAAAGAGACAACTTTAAAGAATAAAATAAAAGCTTAGATTTTACGCAACGCATTTGCTCAAGTCATTCATATTCTTACGACATTTTGTTGGTTTCACTCAAAGACAAACAACAAAGAATTTCTCTTTTTTTCACTTTATTTGCATTTTTTTCGTCAAAAAATCATCAACTTCTGTCTAATTTTCTTAAAATCTTGGTAGTAGAAACTCTGAGAATAATTGTACATGCTATTCGTATCAAACTAACAAATGATTCCTTTTTCTTTTCATTTTCATTTTTACATTGCGATTGCTTGCACCAGATTACGAACTAAACCTGATCTCTTCTTCTTCTTACTTTGCTCAAGCCAATCAATTCGAATTAATATTTATCCAAATTCGAACTCGATCAATGATTTCTACACAGTTTCGATAGCACCTTTCTTCTTTGGTGCGATGAACGACGTCTCTTTGGAATTCGCATTGCTTGCATTTTCATCGGCCAAAGTGGCCGCTGCATTCGCAACACTCAACAGATTTGGACTGTTTGAGAGTGTTTGATGTTCTTGAACTGGCATCGAAAGCATTGTATCGTTAGAACTCAATCGTGACGGTGTGTGTGATCGTGAGGGGGTCCGAGATGAGCAACGCGATGAAGGACTCGAATTGCGTGATTGTCGGAAATCTTCCATGGGAATTTCTTCAGATCTGTTTCAAAATGATTGAATTAGTGAACAATTGTTGTCAATTCTAGTGCGGCAAACTACAAACCTTGGACGAGGTGTTCTGGGACTGGATTCACGTGAACGAACCTTTCCGTTGTTGCCATTTACACGATTGCGCGATGTATCTCTTGACTTGGCGTTATTTGGCGATCTTTCTCTGTAAATTCATGGAATTTTTAAACGATTTTCAAGTTTATCGTAATTTGTTTGAATATTTCAATTAAATGCTGACTAATTACATGTTGGTAACAAGCCAGACTGTCGCTTAGTCGAGAGCGAATGAGTTCATTCACTTACCGATCAATTGAACGATTGTGAGTAATTTGAACGCGACTCACACTGCCCGATGGCATGCTCTCTCGTCGCAATGCAGCAGCTACGCCTGGCACACGATTTGCCGTTGAGAATAATGGACGATGTTCGCGTGCTGTTTTTGATGCCGAAGCAGGACGCAGACTCGGCAACATCAAACCCGGTGAAGACGGAGCGAGTGTACTCTTTAGCTGTTGATCGTTGATTTCTAACAATTGTGCAATTTGATTCATTTTCTTCTGTCGAGCTTTGGTGCGACCTTTCGTTAGCCGCTGCTTGGCAGCCATGCATCGAATATGGTCGTCAAAGATGAATTTGGCCGAGAGAATCGGTGTCCGGTTTGTCGTGGCACCACCGCGATGGATTGTGATGTGCAAACACCGGGAATCGTCTTTATCGCCTGTTACTTCAACGTCTTGCAAGAAACCAACCAATTTGGCAACTGAAATCATGAGACAATTTCTTGGATTAATCTGGGATTCGGATCATTCATTTATTCAACTTACCTCCCCATCCTAACCTCTTGGAGTCTGGTTCGACCAACACCAATTGCGATGCTTCAATCACAAGGAATCGACGATATTTCGTTCCATCTTTCAGTAGAATGGTGCATGCTATCAAATCGCTATTGTCTGTGAATGAGAAAAGATCCATTTGGTTAAAAATTGCTCATTTTCCAACAAGAAAATTTCTTAATTTTCTTACTTCAATGAATAGCGATTTGATTAAAAGCCGCTTACCAAAAATAAAGAGTCACCAATTTTGATCGAAAAATGAAACATAAAGCGAGTAAATGTGAAACGAATGAAGTGGAGAAAAGAAAAGAAACAATTTGTGTGAGCAAATATGAGAATTAGCTTGGCTTGGTTAAAAGAAAATCCATTGAAATTGATTTGAAATTGGAAAATTATTCGAGTCAAAGTTCGGCTGTTTTGTGAAGATTTGTACCTTTGTTGTTGGCCAACGCATAGATAAGACAGAGGCCAAGCAAGGCCAAATAGTCATTTTCACTGCAATCGAGCGCTGATAATTCTGTGTCTAAAAAGGGACGGTTCGATGTTTCGGGTTGCGTGTTGCTGGCACTTTCGCTATAACTTATTTTCAATTTTTCCTTTTCTTCATCGGTGATATTCATTGATTCAATATCAATGGTGGTCGACGACACCTGGTGTTCTTCAACGGCTAAAAAAAAAGAAAAAGACAAAAGAATATATTTTTAGTTCAAAAAGTGGTCCCTTGAGTGAAGAATAAAATATCTCCTTACTTTCTCCCACTGAAAAAGTCGCTGTATATCGACTGACTGCGCCAGATGTGCTCGGTTCATTGTCTAACGCTTCATTCGTTGGCGATGGGTGGACGATCCATCAAGTGCCTCTTCCACACTCTCCACTTCGCCAGCGCCTTCTTTGAACACATTATGGTCGGCATTCAAAATGACCCAGGATTTATTTCAGATTTATTTCTAAAGTTGCTTTCACGTTGAACAATATTCAGACTAAATGTGTTCGCTGTTTTTCCGATGTCAACGATTGTCACTAGTCATTATTGCCACTTGTTCTCTGATCTTGATTGAACTGTTGTGTTTAATCTGCTCAGTTGTTCCGATAGCTTCAACACAGAATTCCACATGAAAATGATTGGATTATTTAAATTTCATTTGTTTTAACTTTTGACTTGTTTTTGCACGCAAAACAATTTACAATAATAACACAGCAATTCATGAATTTCGAACGCCAATGTCTCGTATTCCAAATGTGTATTGCAACAATCTCTTTCTTCACTCGCTAAGCCATTGAACGTTTTAATGTCAAACTAACTGCATCAATCTGATTTACTCAAACTATGTGTGAACTTCATACGTAAAAATGTCAATGAAAAAAAAATCAAGTTTGGCGTTCGGTTCACAGACAATCGAATCGTATTGGCACTTGAGTACGAATCATAAATCATGCTTTCCTTCGCTTTACTTTATGCAAATGCAATGCTGTCATTCCAATCAGCTGACACAAGAAAACATTCCAATGAAGAGCGCGCCAAATCGGTCATAAATGTATTGAACGTCAAACAGTTTTCTTGTGTAATTGTCCGAGTGTGTTTTGTCTCAAGCAAAATTAGTCATTTAAACAGCAAATTTCTGAATTATTTCCGATAAATATTGATTATTGTTTGTAAAGTGACGACTGAACGAGAATTTGTATTAAAACATTCGACAACGACGAATATTTGTGAGGTAAGCATAGCAAACTCAATGTCACAATCGAAATTGAAGAAAGTGCCGCTTGATTTGTATTGAATTGATTGCCAAACAAAAATTGGAAATTCAATGAACTCAACATTGATTGGCGATGTGTTGGGAAATACACAAAGAATATCATGGCAACGGACCAATTGTCACAAGGATTTACTTTGCATTACAGACACAATCAATTGAAACAATGGAATGTCAGTGGACGCTGAACAATTCGAATGGAAATCTGTGATTTGTGATTTGTCATTCGACTTGTGTCTTTGATCTCAATTGACATGATTTCATCATAAATATGCTATTTCAACGCATGATTAGTCAAAAGAAACGAATTTTTTTGCATTTTCAGGAACAATGACAGCAAATTGGCAAAAAACTCTCAACGAATATTGGTTGAACATCGAAATCCAAACGGAAACAACACTGCGATTGGTGAAAAACGATTTAATCACCAACGGATTGTGGAATAACACGAAATTCAAGGAATATTTCGTGCGAGTAACGAACAATCGGTAAGAATTTCAATTACATTCACCATTCTAGAGAGAATTCTCACGATTTGTCAACACATCGAATGTCATGGCAATGAAAATAACACTTTCTGTGTTTTTTATTCTCAACAGCGTCGTGCAATCATACGAGAAATTTCAAATTGACACAGAATTCGAAGATGGATTCATTGAAGTTCCTGGTGAAAATACCGTGACAAAGGGAGTTCCGAACAATGCTATCGCTAAAGCGAATGACGAGGCTGAACTAAATGAACTGAACTGTATGCGCAAGCGCCAACAGACAGAGCCAATGCTCGGAAATGGACGAAGTACAAATGAAGTGATTCCGAACATTGCTCAAGAGCAAAGATGCTCATTGAATCAGCCTGAAAATGGATCACTTCAGCCGATGACAGATCCAAAAGTGAATAATGGCGGAGATTGGCCACAAACATTGCCAACTTCAACACCATTTCACGGTTTAGTGGATGAATCGGGACCTTACGTAGGAGAAAACGAATCTATGCAACGACTCGCATCGTTTCTATTCAAAAAGGTCGATCCAAACAATGTCACCAATACGGTCAACGCATTGTTCGGCAACGGATCATTGAATAAAACTCATTTGAACTGCTCCCAAGCAGTTCCGCCAAATGACGCAACTGTATTCGATGTGCCAAACATCGATAAGCACACTGAATTTGACATCCCCAATCAACATGAGACGCAACCATCGACAAACCAGAGGCAGGAGATTGAAATGACTGACAAATCGACTTCGAACCAGGTTTCAAATGATGCGTTAGCTACAAAGATGAATACTGAGCAAAGTTCGTCATTAAATCAACCACCAGTTGATCCAGTTCAACATGAGATGAATCTTAAAGTGAATAATGGCAGAGATTGGCCACAAACATTGCCAACTTCAACACCATTTCCCGGTTCAGTGGATGAGAGTGAATTGAGTCAGTCATTGCCAAATAGCGTATTGTTTCAACAATTCGCTTCATTTTTGGATAAAAATGTCGAGATTAACGACATCAGTGCTGCAGTGAATTCAATGTTTGGCCATGAATCGTTCAATGAATTTCAAATTGACGAATCTCAATTGAACAAAAGCCAAACAGTTATTTCGAGCGAAATTGATGTGAGAAAAGATGCGAATGCAAATATCGTTGAGAAAACAACACTTGGAAAAGCGACTTCCGAAGAATTAGTTCAAACGATGATTGATTTGGTTGAGATCGAATCAACAGATGCTCTGCAAAGTGAGCCAATTGAAGTCGATCTACCGAATAGCACGAGTGTCGAGAGCATTCTCAATTTTTCAATCATCCGTGGGCAGAAGATTGTCTTGGCAGCAAAGGAACGCAGCAGCAATCAAATCGAACCAACGACATATCAGCTACGGAAGAGAAAAATGTCTGGCGAATCGACATCGACATCGAATGGAAATGAAAAGAAGAAAAGAAAAACAAACTTGCGTTCGACACTGAAAACCATTGCGGAATCCACTTCAGGTGAGATTTTCGACAAATCTTGATTAAACGATGTTTAATTGATTCGAAATTTCGATTTTTTCCCCACAGAAACGCTATTGGTCGATCTGACAATGGATGAAGCGGATATTCTTGAGCAAGCAAACAATGTCAATGCGAAGACAATTCAGCGAGAAAATGAAGTCAACAGAACTTTAGCCACAAGAAAAACTAAAGCAGCGAGATCGAATGTGAAATCCAAAAAGAACACAAAATCCAATGAAAAGAAATGCTCAAATGATACAAAATTGAAACAACACAAGTGCGAATTTTGCGAATATCAGACCAAAAGGAAATCACAATTTGACGATACACATTCGTAAACACACTGGCGAGAAACCGTTTGAATGTGAAATTTGTGCGACTGGTTTTACTTCTAAAGCAAAGTCTTCGAAGTCATATGAGGACGCACGCAAATCAGTTCAAGTTTCAATGTGGGAATTGTCGACAAGGATTCAACCAGAAAGAAGCGAAAGAGAAGCATGAAAGAAACTGCAATAGACGTCGCTCATGAATGCTATTTGTGCAAATATTCAACATTATTCAAATCACATTTAGTCAGGCATGTTCGCAAGCACACCGGAGAAAAACCATTCCGATGTTCTCATTGTTCAAAGCGATTTAGTCAGAACAGTAATTTAAAAAGACATTTAAAACGACATCAGAACAAAAAATTGAATCACAATAAAAAAGCTGTAATTTTTGACTTGTTTGTGAAGAAAATAAATGATTTTGTTCAGCTGGAAGTTGAATGAACTAACTGAACATATTCAAATCGGCATGAAATTACTATCAAAGAATGTAATTGATACGTGTAATTGTAAATCACAAAGAGACAACTTTAAAGAATAAAATAAAAGCTTACATTTTACGCAACGCCATTGCTCAAGTCATTCATATTCTTACGACATTTTGTTAGTTTCACTCAAAGACAAACAACAAAGAATTTCTCTTTTTTTCACTTTATTTGCATTTTTTTCGTCAAAAATCATCAACTTCTGTCTAATTTTCTTAAAATCTTGCTAGTAGAAACTCTGAGAATAATTCGTGACGATATTTCGTTCCATCTTTTAGTAGAATGGTGCATGCTATCAAATCGCAATTGTCTGTAAATGAAAAAAGCTCTATTTGGTTAAAAATCGCTCATTTTCCAACAAGAAAAATCATTAAATTTCTTACTTCAATCGAATCTTTTACATTTTACTTACTCAAATCGAGAATGTTATCCACACTGATGCATGTGCTGTGATTGGTGAGCGGCAAAATGGTTTCTTCTTCATAATTGATTTGTTGGCACAGCCTCCGAAGTAAAAAATAAACTCGAATGGCGCGTCTGGCCTTCTCCACTTCGCCACATGGAAGACGCCTGGTGAATCCGATGCCGGTAAGCGGCGTTCCAGTCGGTGGCAATAAATGTGAAATTTATGAAGTGGAGAAAAGAAAAGAAACAATTTGTGTGAGCAAATATGAGAATTAGCTTGGCTTGGTTAAAAGAAAATCCATTGAAATTGATTTGAAATTGGAAAATTATTCGAGTCAAAGTTCGGCGGTTTTGTGAAGATTTGTACCTTTGTTGTTAGCCAACGCGTAGTTAAGACAGAGGCCAAGCAAGGCCAAATAGTCATTTTCACTGCAATCGAGCGCTGATAATACTGTGTCTAAAAAGGGACGGTTCCTTGGACGGTTCGATGTTTCGGGGTGCGTGTTGCTGGCACTTTCGCTATAACCTAGGGGAAAATGACTCTCACAAAGACTCGCAAAAACACCCTGTTTTCTCCTTATTTTATACCGCACCCGTTCGAATCTAATGCCTAAATTCTAATAGAAAGTCATTGAAAACACCACATAGTAAATATATTAAACACAGGCATAATTTTCTTTAACAGTCAAGATTTAGACAACACATTTTCAACAACCAAGTACTCAAATACTAACTCACAGAACTTACGTACTATTTCAAAGAAAAGTACTTAATAATGACACTTGTAGTTTCCATATATTTACTGTATAGTATTCGCACTCGCGTATATATCATTCATAATCCTTATTTATTAACACAATATATTGTTCTCTTTTGAAATATCACAATATTTAAAACATCGCTAAATGCAAATATTTTTTGAACAATTTTAAATTTACTAATACTTAATTATGGAAAATAGTTTACGATAATTTTGGACGATTTTCTTTGTGATGTTGTTCTAAATAAAATTTTTTCAATAATTTAAAATAGAAAAAAAAATAGTCAACACAATTATGATTGTGTGGAAATGTGCAAAATTTAAGAGTTTTAGTCACAATTAAATTAAAAACTATCATTGAATCACACACAATAAATTTAATTTATGAAATGAAACAACAAATCCAACCACGAATCTCATTTGAATAATACAAAATAGAAGATGTTAACATCAAATAGAATGGAACGGAATGGAATGCCAAACATAAAATGTCAACTTTTGGATTCGAAATTTATAAATACTTGCGATTTGTATAAAGTAGAACTTGGATATTCATATTAATGTGGAATAAATTTATAAAACACTCACAGGTACTTGTTAAAATTTGAAAGTTTTCTACTACAAACTCATAAAAACTCTTAAAAAAAAATTATTTTTTACAAGTCGTATCCCCCTAGATCAATGGTGGTCGACGACACCTGGTGTTCTTCAACGGCTAAAAAAAAAGAAAAAGACAAAAGAATATATTTTTAGTTCAAAAAGTCGTCCCTTGAAAGAAGAAAAATATCTCCTTACTTTCTCCCACTGATAAGGTGGCTGTATATCGACTGACTGCGCCAGATGTGCTCGGTTCATTGTCTAACGCTTCATTCGTTTGCGATGGTGTGGACGATCCATCAAGTGCCTCTTCCAAACTCTCCAATGGAGGCACAAAACCCAAGGCAACGGTGCTTCTCTTCTCAATATATGCGTTCAAATCTTCGCCAGCGCCTTCTTTGAACACATTATGGTCGGCATTCAAAATGACCCAAGCCAATGCGTGCACCAATGGGTTATGTCTTATCACAAGAATTACCAAAGATAACAAAAACAATGCCACAACACATGACACTCGTGGATTGTTCATCTCCTGAATATCAATATCGACAGTTTTATTGAGAACAGCCGCCAGATTCTAGGCAATCAGTGCTACATTACATTATTATTTTCACGTTGAACAATATTCAGACTAAATGTGTTCGCTATTTTTCCGATGTCAACGATTGTCACTAGTCATTATTGCCACTTGTTCTCTGATCTTGATTGAACTGTTGTGTTTAATCTGCTCAGTTGTTCCGATTGCTTCAACACAGAATTCCACATGAAAATGATTGGATTATTTAAATTTCATTTGTTTTCAACTTTTGACTTGTCTTTGCACGCAAAACAATTTACAATAATAACACAGCAATTCATGAATTTCGAACGCCAATGTCTCGTATTCCAAATGTGTATTGCAACAATCTCTTTCTTCACTCGCTAAGCCATTGAACGTTTTAATGTCAAACTAACTGCATCAATCTGATTTACTCAAACTATGTGTGAACTTCATACGTAAAAATGTCAATGAAAAAAAATCAAGTTTGGCGTTCGGTTCACAGACAATCGAATCGTATTGGCACTTGAGTACGAATCATAAATCATGCTTTCCTTCGCTTTACTTTATGCAAATGCAATGCTGTCATTCCAATCAGCTGACACAAGAAAACATTCCAATGAAGAGCGCGCCAAATCGGTCATAAATGTATTGAACGTCAAACAGTTTTCTTGTGTAATTGTCCGAGTGTGTTTTGTCTCAAGCAAAATTAGTCATTTAAACAGCAAATTTCTGAATTACACCGATAAATATTGATTATTGTTTGGAAAGTGACGACTGAACGAGAATTTGTATTAAAACATTCGACAACGACCGAATATTTGTGAGGTAAGCATAGCAAACTCAATGTCACAATCGAAATTGAAGAAAGTGCCGCTTGATTTGTATTGAATTGATTGCCAAACAAAAATTGGAAATTCAATGAACTCAACATTGATTGGCGATGTGTTGGCAAATACACAAAGAATATCATGGCAACGGACCAATTGTCACAAGGATTTACTTTGCATTACAGACACAATCAATTGAAACAATGGAATGTCAGTGGGCGCTGAACAATTCGAATGGAAATCTGTGATTTGTGATTTGTGATTCGACTTGTGTCTTTGATCTCAATTGACATGATTTCATCATAAATATGCTATTTCAACGCATGATTAGTCAAAAGAAACGAATTTTTTTGCATTTTCAGGAACAATGACAGCAAATTGGCAAAAAACTCTCAACGAATATTGGTTGAACATCGAAATCCAAACGGAAACAACACTGCGATTGGTGAAAAACGATTTAATCACCAACGGATTGTGGAATAACACGAAATTCAAGGAATATTTCGTGCGAGTAACGAACAATCGGTAAGAATTTCAATTACATTCACCATTCAGAGAGAATTCTCACGATTTGTCAACACATCGAATGTCATGGCAATGAAAATAACACTTTCTGTGTTTTTTATTCTCAACAGCGTCGTGCAATCATACGAGAAATTTCAAATTTACATAGAATTCGAAGATGGATTCATTGAAGTTCCTGGTGAAAATACCGTGACAAAGGGAGTTCCGAACAATGCTATCGCTAAAGCGAATGACGAGGCTGAACTAAATGAACTGAACTGTATGCGCAAGTGCCAACAGACAGAGCCAATGCTCGGAAATGGACGAAGTACAAATGAAGTGATTCCGAACATTGCTCAAGAGCAAAGATGCTCATTGAATCAGCCTGAAAATGGATCACTTCAGCCGATGACAGATCCAAAAGTGAATAATGGCGGAGATTGGCCACAAACATTGCCAACTTCAACACCATTTCACGGTTTAGTGGATGAATCGGGACCTTACGTGGGAGAAAACGAATCTATGCAACGACTCGCATCGTTTCTATTCAAAAAGGTCGATCCAAACAATGTCACCAATACGGTCAACGCATTGTTCGGCAACGGATCATTGAATAAAACTCATTTGAACTGCTCCCAAGCAGTTCCGCCAAATGACGCAACTGTATTCGATGTGCCAAACATCGATAAGCACACTGAATTTGACATCCCCAATCAACATGAGACGCAACCATCGACAAACCAGAGGCAGGAGATTGAAATGACTGACAAATCGACTTCGAACCAGGTTTCAAATGATGCGTTCAGCTACAAAGATGAATACTGAGCAAAGTTCGTCATTAAATCAACCACCAGTTGATCCAGTTCAACATGAGATGAATCTTAAAGTGAATAATGGCAGAGATTGGCCACAAACATTGCCAATTTCAACACCATTTCCCGGTTCAGTGGATGAGAGTGAATTGAGTCAGTCATTGCCAAATAGCGTATTGTTTCAACAATTCGCTTCATTTTTGGATAAAAATGTCGAGATTAACGACATCAGTGCTGCAGTGAATTCAATGTTTGGCCATGAATCGTTCAATGAATTTCAAATTGACGAATCTCAATTGAACAAAAGCCAAACAGTTATTTCGAGCGAAATTGATGTGAGAAAAGGTGCGAATGCAAATATCGTTGAGAAAACAACACTTGGAAAAGCGACTTCCGAAGAATTAGTTCAAAC
The DNA here is from genome assembly GCA_029041755.1 of Resseliella maxima. Taxonomy (NCBI): domain Eukaryota; kingdom Metazoa; phylum Arthropoda; class Insecta; order Diptera; family Cecidomyiidae; genus Resseliella; species Resseliella maxima. The sequence goes on along the minus strand of JAQOWM010000808.1, from coordinate 122,079 downwards.
GATGATTGATTTGGTTGAGATCGAATCAACAGATGCTCTGCAAAGTGAGCCAATTGAAGTCGATCTACCGAATAGCACGAGTGTCGAGAGCATTCTCAATTTTTCAATCATCCGTGGGCAGAAGATTGTCTTGGCAGCAAAGGAATGCAACAGCAATCAAATCGAACCGACGACACATCAGCTACAGAAGAGAAAAATGTCTGGCGAATCGACATCGACATTGAATGTAAATGAAAAGAAGAAAAGAAAAACAAACTTGCGTTCGACACTGAAAACCATTGCGGAATCCACTTCAGGTGAGATTTTCGACAAATCTTGATTAAACGATGTTTAATTGATTCGAAATTTCGATTTTTTTCCCCACAGAAACGCTATTGGTCGATCTGACAATGGATGAAGCGGATATTCTTGAGCAAGCAAACAATGTCAATGCGAAGACAATTCAGCGAGAAAATGAAGTCAACAGAACTTTAGCCACAAGAAGAATTGAAGCAGCGAGATCGAATGTGAAATCCAAAAAGAACACAAAATCCAGATGAAAAGAAATGCTCAAATGATACAAAATTGAAACAACACAAGTGCGAATTTTGCGAATATCAGACCAAATGGAAATCAAATATGACGAAACACATTCGTATTCATACTGGTAATAAACCGTTTGAATGTGAAATTTGTGCGACTGGTTTTACTCAAAAAATCAGTCTTCAAAGTCATATGAGGACGCACGCAAATCAGTTCAAGTTTCAATGTGGGAATTGTCGACAAGGATTCAACCAGAAAGAAGCGAAAGAGAAGCATGAAAGAAACTGCAAGATACGACGATATGATTGTTATTTGTGCAAATATTCAACATTATTACAAATCAAATTTAGTCAAGCATGTTCGCAAGCACACCGGAGAAAAACCATTCCGATGTTCTCATTGTTCAAAGCGATTTAGTCAGAACAGTCATTTAAAAAGTCATTTAAAACGACATCATAGCAAAACACATTGAATCACAATAAAAGAGTGTAATTTTTGACTTATTTGTAAAGAAAATAAATGATTTTGTTCAGCTGGAAGTTGAATGAACTAACTGAACATATTCAAATCGGCATGAAATTACTATCAAAGAATGTAATTGATACGTGTAATTGTAAATCACAAAGAGACAACTTTAAAGAATAAAATAAAAGCTTAGATTTTACGCAACGCCATTGCTCAAGTCATTCATATTCTTACGACATTTTGTTAGTTTCACTCAAAGACAAACAACAAAGAATTTCTCTTTTTTTCACTTTATTTGCATTTTTTTCGTCAAAAAATCATCAACTTCTGTCTAATTTTCTTAAAATCTTGGTAGTAGAAACTCTGAGAATAATTGTACATGCTATTCGTATCAAACTAACAAATGATTCCTTTTTCTTTTCATTTTTACATTGCGATTGCTTGCACCAGATTACGAACTAAACCTGATCTCTTCTTCTTCTTACTTTGCTCAAGCCAATCAATTCGAATTAATATTTATCCAAATTCGAACTCGATCAATGATTTCTACACAGTTTCGATAGCACCTTTCTTCTTTGGTGCGATGAACGACGTCTCTTTGGAATTCGCATTGCTTGCATTTTCATCGGCCAAAGTGGCCGCTGCATTCGCAACACTCAACAGATTTGGACTGTTTGAGAGTGTTTGATGTTCTTGAACTGGCATCGAAAGCATTGTATCGTTAGTACTCAATCGTGACGGTGTGTGTGATCGTGAGGGGGCCCGAGATGAGCAACGCGATGAAGGACTCGAATTGCGTGATTGTCGGAAATCTTCCATGGGAATTTCTTCAGATCTGTTTCAAAATGATTGAATTAGTGAACAATTGTTGTCAATTCTAGTGCGGCACAGCTACAAACCTTGGACGAGGTGTTCTCGGACTGGATTCACGTGAACGAACCTTTCCGTTGTTGCCATTTACACGATTGCGCGATGTATCTCTTGACTTGGCGTTATTTGGTGATCTTTCTCTGTAAATTCATGGAATTTTTAAACGATTTTCAAGTTTATCGTAATTTGTTTGAATATTTCAATTAAATGCTGACTAATTACATGTTGGTAACAAGCCAGACTGTCGCTTAGTCGAGAGCGAATGAGTTCATTCACTTACCGATCAATTGAACGATTGTGAGTAATTTGAACGCGACTCACACTGCCCGATGGCATGCTCTCTCGTCGCAATGCAGCAGCTACGCCTGGCACACGATTTGCCGTTAAGAATAAAAAATGGACGATGTTCGCGTGCTGTTTTTGATGCCGAAGCAGGACGCAGACTCGGCAACATCAAACCCGGTGAAGACGGAGCGAGTGTACTCTTTAGCTGTTGATCGTTGATTTCTAACAATTGTGCAATTTGATTCATTTTCTTCTGTCGAGCTTTGGTGCGACCTTTCGTTAGCCGCTGCTTGGCAGCCATGCATCGAATATGGTCGTCAAAGATGAATTTGGCCGAGAGAATCGGTGTCCGGTTTGTCGTGGCACCACCGCGATGGATTGTGATGTGCAAACACCGGGAATCGTCTTTATCGCCTGTTACTTCAACGTCTTGCAAGAAACCAACCAATTTGGCAACTGAAATCATGAGACAATTTCTTGGATTAATCTGGGATTCGGATCATTCATTTATTCAACTTACCTCCCCATCCTAACCTCTTGGAGTCTGGTTCGACCAACACCAATTGCGATGCTTCAATCACAAGGAATCGACGATATTTCGTTCCATCTTTCAGTAGAATGGTGCATGCTATCAAATCGCTATTGTCTGTGAATGAGAAAAGATCCATTTGGTTAAAAATCGCTCATTTTCCAACAAGAAAATTTCTTAATTTTCTTACTTCAATGAATAGCGATTTGATTAAAAGCCGCTTACCAAAAATAAAGAGTCACCAATTTTGATCGAAAAATGAAACATAAAGCGAGTAAATGTGAAACGAATGAAGTGGAGAAAAGAAAAGAAACAATTTGTGTGAGCAAATATGAGAATTAGCTTGGCTTGGTTAAAAGAAAATCCATTGAAATTGATTTGAAATTGGAAAATTATTCGAGTCAAAGTTCGGCTGTTTTGTGAAGATTTGTACCTTTGTTGTTGGCCAACGCATAGATAAGACAGAGGCCAAGCAAGGCCAAATAGTCATTTTCACTGCAATCGAGCGCTGATAATACTGTGTCTAAAAAGGGACGGTTCGATGTTTCGGGTTGCGTGTTGCTGGCACTTTCGCTATAACTTATTTTCAATTTTTCCTTTTCTTCATCGGTGATATTCATTGATTCAATATCAATGGTGGTCGACGACACCTGGTGTTCTTCAACGGCTAAAAAAAAAGAAAAAGACAAAAGAATATATTTTTAGTTCAAAAAGTGGTCCCTTGAGTGAAGAATAAAATATCTCCTTACTTTCTCCCACTGAAAAAGTCGCTGTATATCGACTGACTGCGCCAGATGTGCTCGGTTCATTGTCTAACGCTTCATTCGTTGGCGATGGTGTGGACGATCCATCAAGTGCCTCTTCCACACTCTCCACTTTTTATTAAACTCGCCAGCGCCTTCTTTGAACACATTATGGTCGGCATTCAAAATGACCCAGGATTTATTTCAGATTTATTTCTAAAGTTGCTTTCACGTTGAACAATATTCAGACTAAATGTGTTCGCTGTTTTTCCGATGTCAACGATTGTCACTAGTCATTATTGCCACTTGTTCTCTGATCTTGATTGAACTGTTGTGTTTAATCTACTCAGTTGTTCCGATAGCTTCAACACAGAATTCCACATGAAAATGATTGGATTATTTAAATTTCATTTGTTTTAACTTTTGACTTGTTTTTGCACGCAAAACAATTTACAATAATAACACAGCAATTCATGAATTTCGAACGCCAATGTCTCGTATTCCAAATGTGTATTGCAACAATCTCTTTCTTCACTCGCTAAGCCATTGAACGTTTTAATGTCAAACTAACTGCATCAATCTGATTTACTCAAACTATGTGTGAACTTCATACGTAAAAATGTCAATGAAAAAAAATCAAGTTTGGCGTTCGGTTCACAGACAATCGAATCGTATTGGCACTTGAGTACGAATCATAAATCATGCTTTCCTTCGCTTTACTTTATGCAAATGCAATGCTGTCATTCCAATCAGCTGACACAAGAAAACATTCCAATGAAGAGCGCGCCAAATCGGTCATAAATGTATTGAACGTCAAACAGTTTTCTTGTGTAATTGTCCGAGTGTGTTTTGTCTCAAGCAAAATTAGTCATTTAAACAGCAAATTTCTGAATTATTTCCGATAAATATTGATTATTGTTTGTAAAGTGACGACTGAACGAGAATTTGTATTAAAACATTCGACAACGACGAATATTTGTGAGGTAAGCATAGCAAACTCAATGTCACAATCGAAATTGAACAAAGTGCCGCTTGATTTGTATTGAATTGATTGCCAAACAAAAATTGGAAATTCAATGAACTCAACATTGATTGGCGATGTGTTGGCAAATACACAAAGAATACCATGGCAACGGACCAATTGTCACAAGGATTTACTTTGCATTGCAGACACAATCAATTGAAACAATGGAATGTCAGTGGACGCTGAACAATTCGAATGGAAATCTGTGATTTGTGATTTGTGATTCGACTTGTGTCTTTGATCTCAATTGACATGATTTCATCATAAATATGCTATTTCAACGCATGATTAGTCAAAAGAAACGAATTTTTTTGCATTTTCAGGAACAATGACAGCAGATTGGCAAAAAACTCTCAACGAATATTGGTTGAACATCGAAATCCAAACGGAAACAACACTGCGATTGGTGAAAAACGATTTAATCACCAACGGATTGTGGAATAACACGAAATTCAAGGAATATTTCGTGCGAGTAACGAACAATCGGTAAGAATTTCAATTACATTCACCATTCAGAGAGAATTCTCACGATTTGTCAACACATCGAATGTCATGGCAATGAAAATAACACTTTCTGTGTTTTTTATTCTCAACAGCGTCGTGCAATCATACGAGAAATTTCAAATTGACACAGAATTCGAAGATGGATTCATTGAAGTTCCTGGTGAAAATACCGTGACAAAGGGAGTTCCGAACAATGCTATCGCTAAAGCGAATGACGAGGCTGAACTAAATGAACTGAACTGTATGCGCAAGTGCCAACAGACAGAGCCAATGCTCGGAAATGGACGAAGTACAAATGAAGTGATTCCGAACATTGCTCAAGAGCAAAGATGCTCATTGAATCAGCCTGAAAATGGATCACTTCAGCCGATGACAGATCCAAAAGTGAATAATGGCGGAGATTGGCCACAAACATTGCCAACTTCAACACCATTTCACGGTTTAGTGGATGAATCGGGACCTTACGTAGGAGAAAACGAATCTATGCAACGACTCGCATCGTTTCTATTCAAAAAGGTCGATCCAAACAATGTCACCAATACGGTCAACGCATTGTTCGGCAACGGATCATTGAATAAAACTCATTTGAACTGCTCTCAAGCAGTTCCGCCAAATGACGCAACTGTATTCGATGTGCCAAACATCGATAAGCACACTGAATTTGACATCCCCAATCAACATGAGACGCAACCATCGACAAACCAGAGGCAGGAGATTGAAATGACTGACAAATCGACTTCGAACCAGGTTTCAAATGATGCGTTAGCTACAAAGATGATTACTGAGCAAAGCTCGTCATTAAATCAACCACCAGTTGATCCAGTTCAACATGAGATGAATCTTAAAGTGAATAATGGCAGAGATTGGCCACAAACATTGCCAATTTCAACTCCATTTCCCGGTTCAGTGGATGAGAGTGAATTGAGTCAGTCATTGCCAAATAGCGTATTGTTTCAACAATTCGCTTCATTTTTGGATAAAAATGTCGAGATTAACGACATCAGTGCTGCAGTGAATTCAATGTTTGGCCATGAATCGTTCAATGAATTTCAAATTGACGAATCTCAATTGAACAAAAGCCAAACAGTTATTTCGAGCGAAATTGACGTGAGAAAAGATGCGAATGCAAATATCGTTGAGAAAACAACACTTGGAAAAGCGACTTCCGAAGAATTAGTTCAAACGATGATTGATTTGGTTGAGATCGAATCAACAGATGCTCTGCAAAGTGAGCCAATTGAAGTCGATCTACCGAATAGCACGAGTGTCGAGAGCATTCTCAATTTTTCAATCATCCGTGGACAGAAGAGTGTCTTGGCAGCAAAGGAACGCAACAGCAATCAAATCGAACCGACGACATATCAGCTACAGAAGAGAAAAATGTCTGGCGAATCGACATCGACATCGAATGGAAATGAAAAGAAGAAAAGAAAAACAAACTTGCGTTCGACACTGAAAACCATTGCGGAATCCACTTCAGGTGAGATTTTCGACAAATCTTGATTAAACGATGTTTAATTGATAAGAAATTTCGATTTTTTTCCCCACAGAAACGCTATTGGTCGATCTGACAATGGATGAAGCGGATATTCTTGAGCAAGCAAACAATGTCAATGCGAAGACAATTCAGCGAGAAAATGAAGTCAACAGAACTTTAGCAACAAGAAGAATTGAAGCAGCGAGATCGAATGTGAAATCCAAAAAGAACACAAAATCCAATGAAAAGAAATGCTCAAATGATACAAAACTGAAACAGCACAAGTGCGAATTTTGCGAATATCAGACCAAAAGGAAATCACATTTGACGAGACACATTCGTATTCATACTGGCGAGAAACCGTTTGAATGTGAAATTTGTGCGACTGGTTTTACTCAAAAAGATCATCTTCGAAGACATATGAGGACGCACGCAAATCAGTTCAAGTTTCAATGTGGGAATTGTCGACAAGGATTCAACCAGAAAGAAGCGAAAGAGAAGCATGAAAGAAACTGCAAGATACGACGATATGATTGTTATTTGTGCAAATATTCAACATTATTACAAATCAAATTTAGTCAAGCATGTTCGTGTTCACAGCGGTGAATTGCCTTTTCAATGCCAAATTTGTAAAAGAAAATTTCCTCGAAAAGATAATCTTCAAAGTCATGAAAGAACGCACGTGAAAGAATTCCCTTTTCATTGCTCGAATTGTCGACAAGGATTCAAACAGGAAGATGCAAAGAAATCACATGAAAACAACTGCAATAGACGTCGTCATGAATGCTATTTGTGCAAATATTCAACATTAATCAAATCAGATTTAGTCAGGCATGTTCGCAAGCACACCGGAGAAAAACCATTCCGATGTTCTCATTGTTCAAAGCGATTTAGTCAGAACAGTCATTTAAAAAGACATTTAAAACGACATTAGAATAAAAATTGAATCACAATAAAAGAGTGTAATTTTTAACTTGTTTGTAAAGAAAATAAATGATTTTGTTCAGCTGGAAGTTGAATGAACGTAATCGTAGAACATAGTTTGCGCAAAATAGTACAGATACGCGTGTGATAAGTCTGTCTCCCACCCCCTCCGGCGATCACCAACAATATAAAGAATAATTGAAATGAAAGAGTAGAATCATATGTACTAATTAAAGAAAATTTACAAGTTAACTATATCAAAAATTTTAAAGCAATCTAGTGCAAAGTCATACTGTTGTAAAAAAACATACAAACGCCAAAACAAGCAGCGGGAGGACCGAAGGATCTATTCCAGACCCGGCCCGCGCAAAAAATCTCACCCCACCCCCCCCCCCCCCACCACCCCCCCCCCCCCCCACCCATTCACTTCAGCATTCAAAATTAACTTTGCAAACGATATCATTCATACGTGTACATGACCAAACCATCTCAACCAGACCTGCTACTTCATCAATCGAATCCACATTCAAATCTTCCCGCCCCCATCCCACCCCCCCGCTCCACCCCCATCCCCCCCAGCCCCCTCACCCCCACCACTTCCATTACTTACCTAACAACTTTTACCATTCCCCTCCCCTACCATTCCACTTCCCACCATTCCCCTCCACCCCCCCCCCTTCCACTTCCCTCCCCTTCTTTCCATGCCCATCGCACCCCTTCCCTCCCCCCGCCCCAACCCCCCCCCCCACCCCCAAAATTATAAATAAAAGCCCCCCCCCCCCCCCCCCCCCCCCCCCCCCCCCCCCCGCCCCCCCCCCCATTAACATTTTACGCAACGCCATTGCTCAAGTCATTCATATTCTTACGACATTTTGTTAGTTTCACTCAAAGACAAACAACAAAGAATTTCTCTTTTTTTCACTTTATTTGCATTTTTTTCGTCAAAAAATCATCAACTTCTGTCTAATTTTCTTAAAATCTTGGTAGTAGAAACTCTGAGAATAATTGTACATGCTATTCGTATCAAACTAACAAATGATTCCTTTTTCTTTTCCATTTTTACATTGCGATTGCTTGCACCAGATTACGAACTAAACCTGATCTCTTCTTCTTCTTACTTTGCTCAAGCCAATCAATTCGAATTAATATTTATCCAAATTCGAACTCGATCAATGATTTCTACACAGTTTCGATAGCACCTTTCTTCTTTGGTGCGATGAACGACGTCTCTTTGGAATTCGCATTGCTTGGATTTTCATCGGCCAAAGTGGCCGCTGCATTCGCAACACTCAACAGATTTGGACTGTTTGAGAGTGTTTGATGTTCTTGAACTGGCATCGAAAGCATTGTATCGTTAGTACTCAATCGTGACGGTGTGTGTGATCGTGAGGGGGTCCGAGATGAGCAACGCGATGAAGGACTCGAATTGCGTGATTGTCGGAAATCTTCCATGGGAATTTCTTCAGATCTGTTTCAAAATGATTGAATTAGTGAACAATTGTTGTCAATTCTAGTGCGGCAAACTACAAACCTTGGACGAGGTGTTCTGGGACTAGATTCACGTGAACGAACCTTTCCGTTGTTTCCATTTACACGATTGCGCGATGTATCTCTTGACTTGGCGTTATTTGGTGATCTTTCTCTGTAAATTCATGGAATTTTTAAATGGTAAACAAGTTTATCGTAATTTGTTTGAATATTTCAATTAAATGCTGACTAATTACATGCTGGTAACAAGCCAGACTGTCGCTTAGTCGAGAGTGAATGAGTTCATTCACTTACCGATCAATTGAACGATTGTGAGTAATTTGAACGCGACTCACACTGCCCGATGGCATGCTCTCTCGTCGCAATGCAGCAGCTACGCCTGGCACACGATTTGCCGTTGAGAATAATGGACGATGTTCGCGTGCTGTTTTTGATGCCGAAGCAGGACGCAGACTCGGCAACATCAAACCCGGTGAAGACGGAGCGAGTGTACACTTTAGCTGTTGATCGTTGATTTCTAACAATTGTGCAATTTGATTCATTTTCTTCTGTCGAGCTTTGGTGCGACCTTTCGTTAGCCGCTGCTTGGCAGCCATGCATCGAATATGGTCGTCAAAGATGAATTTGGCCGAGAGAATCGGTGTCCGGTTTGTCGTGGCACCACCGCGATGGATTGTGATGTGCAAACACCGGGAATCGTCTTTATCGCCTGTTACTTCAACGTCTTGCAAGAAACCAACCAATTTGGCAACTGAAATCATGAGACAATTTCTTAGATTAATCTGGGATTCGGATCATTCATTTATTCAACTTACCTCCCCATCCTAACCTCTTGGAGTCTGGTTCGACCAACACCAATTGCGATGCTTCAATCACAAGGAATCGACGATATTTCGTTCCATCTTTCAGTAGAATGGTGCATGCTATCAAATCGCTATTGTCTGTAAACGAGAGAAAAGCTCCATTTGGTTAAAAATTGCTCATTTTCCAACAAGACAATTTCTTAAATTCTTCAATCAAAACTTTTACATTTTACTTACTCAAATCGAGAATGTTATCCACACTGATGCATGTGCTGTGATTGGTGAGCGGCAAAATGGTTTCTTCTTCATAATTGATTTGTTGGCACAGCCTCCGAAGTAAAAAATAAACTCGAATGGCGCGTCTGGCCTTCTCCACTTCGCCACATGGAAGACGCCTGGTGAATCCGATGCCGGTAAGCGGCGTTCCAGTCGGTGGCAATAAGATTGTCGAATCCATGCACAGAAATTCCACATTCAAGTTTGATTTTGTCATCTCATTGTATTCATCCTCGAATAAATCGAGGAAAATGTCTTCGGATTTGTAGAAATTTTGCAGAACGATCATGCTATGATGACGAGCCGCTTGAATGGAATTGTGTTGCGAATCGCTCAAATTGTACACTTGATTTTCATCTTTGACAAAGTGACAGAAGAGCTTCAGCGTTAATTCCATGGTTATCAAACGGATTCGGCTTGCTGAAAAATCGTTGCGAATTAATTTCATTGTGAATTTTGATTATGAAATCGAATGGAACATTCAAATAACTTACACAATTGACCAGACGTGTGAACAATTTGCAATAATCGCTCAATGAGAATTGTTTTGTATTTGGCGTTTGAATTGGATTGCGTTCCAAGCACTTGATCCAGCCATTTTGCATTGACACCTAAACAGTGAGCGATGAATGTCAAACAAAAAATGTATGAAAAAGTGCAATTTCAAGCATGTTTCATTTGAGACAAAAATTTCGAAAGGAAAAAAAATCCATGCAAAACTGATTAACAAGAACACTAAACAAGCGATGACGAGCTGATTCTTACCAACTAATTTAGTTAAATTTTGAGCAAATGAATAGCGATTTGATTAAAAGCCGCTTACCGAAAATAAAGAGTCACCAATTTTGATCGAAAAACGAAACATAAAGCGAGTAAATGTGAAACGAATGAAGTGGAGAAAAGAAAAGAAACAATTTGTGTGAGCAAATATGAGAATTAGCTTGGCTTGGTTGGAAATCCATTGAAATTGATTTGAAATTGGAAAATTATTCGAGTCAAAGTTCGGCTGTTTTGTGAAGATTTGTACCTTTGTTGTTGGCCAACGCATAGATAAGACAGAGGCCAAGCAAGGCCAAATAGTCATTTTCACTGCAATCGAGCGCTGATAATACTGTGTCTAAAAAGGGACGGTTCGATGTTTCGGGTTGCGTGTTGCTGGCACTTTCGCTATAACTTATTTTCAATTTTTCCTTTTCTTCATCGGTGATATTCATTGATTCAATATCAATGGTGGTCGACGACACCTGGTGTTCTTCAACGGCTAAAAAAAAGAAAAAGACAAAAGAATATATTTTTAGTTCAAAAAGTCGTCCCTTGAAAGAAGAATAAAATATCTCCTTACTTTCTCCCACTGATAAGGTGGCTGTATGTCGACTGACAGCGCCAGATGTGCTCGGTTCATTGTCTAGCGCTTCATTCGTTGGCGATGGTGTGGACGATCCATCAAGTGCCTCTTCCAAACTCTCCACTGGTTGCACAAAACCCAAGGCAACGGTGCTTCTCTTCTCAATATATGCGTTCAAAACTTCGCCAGCGCCTTCTTTGAACACATTATGGTCGGCATTCAAAATGACCCAAGCCAATGCGTGCACCAATGGGCCATGTGTTATCACAAGAAATACCAACGATAACAAAAACAATGCCACAACACATGACACTCGTGGATTGTTCATCTCCTGAATATCAATATCGACAGTTTTATTGAGAACAGCCGCCAGATTTTGGGCAATTAATGCCATTGACAATGGTGGCGGTGCTGGTGTCAATGAGAATATGTACAATGGAACAAATAACTTGTGCAGCAAATGCTCCGTTAAAACAGCATTCAAATCAGGTATATTCAAGCATAAGATATCATTCAAATAGTGCAAATGGTCCAAGTGCTCAGCAACCAAATTCGAGAGACGATGCTGTGATTGATGGCTGAAAGTAGGAAAAAAAAAGTGGAATTACATCATGTTTAAGTTTTTTTTTTTCTCAATATTTGCAATGATAATTTGTTAAAAATTTAAAAAGAAGAAGAAAAATAAACTGAAAAATATCCCAAAAAATGTGAATTTACAATAAGCGAAATTTCATGAAATTGTTAAGCAAATTCAACAACCATGGTAATAAACGTGAATTTTCAGTAGCATTGAGTTCAAAACATGGCAAAAAGTTTATATATTTTCCCCATGAACTAACACAAAACAATTTATTTTTGCGCAAAAAAAATTGTGAATAAATTTCATGAAATTTAAATATTTGTCGACCTATTCGGTGGAATATGTACGATCGAACGTGAAATCGAACTGGAAAATATTGATAAATATCGAATTTTTACTTACTCAATGTCATTACGAACGCACGTGTCCAACTCCAGAATATGCTTTCCGATGAACCACACTAAATTGCTAAAATATGGGGCGGCAGTTCTGAAAAAGTAAAAAAATTTCAATCATAAGTTCGTTTATTTATTGAATTAAATTAGCGTTTTAATCATAGATTCGTGACAAAATGACTAAAAAACACTTGGAACGTTTCAATTCATTCAAGCTACTAGTTCTCATTATTATTCAATGAAAACAATGTGTGAAGAAATTAAAGCAATTTTTGTTTACGACTATAGTTTGCTTATCCATCAGAGCTTCGATTGTTGACAGTTTTGATTGAAATGACTAAGGGTCAATGAAATCGGTTTTATTTTTAGAAAATGAAATTCGCTTAAAATTTATAATAGATCATTGATAAGAACCACAAATCATCCCATGGTCACTTTATTGATAAATCAGAAACTGTGTTGAAATGCATTCGAAAATGATGGGCAAAATATTTTATCACATAAAACGTCTTCATTATTTTCAAAGGTCATGAGTCAAGAAGTACTGAGGAATAAGAACACATTATTCCAATTGTATTAATAACTCGAGCTAACATATATAACTCATAGTATCATATGAACATTTTTTGTAGTGACAAAAACAGAATTTAAGACAAAAAAAACTTTGTTGAAAAATTTAAAAAAAAAAAATTAAAAAAGTGTAAGAACTTAAAAAGTTTAAGAATTTAAAATTTTTTTTTCAAAAAATCAAATTTTTTTTCAAAAAATCCAATTTTTTTCAAAAAATCCGAAAATAATTTTTTTTTAAATCTGAAAATAAAATTAAAAAATCCGAAAATAAACAATTAAAAAAAGGAAATGGACAACCTAATTAAAATTCGCTCTGAAATGTTCAAAAAAGTAGAAAGTTCATATAATTCAAATAGCGATAAAGACAAATTGAGACTTTGGACTACCAAAGACGTCATAATTAATTTGAACAAAATTTAAATAATTCACTTTAATTCAAAGGCAAGCAAGAACACAGGGATCTCAGCGAGCGTAATTAATTCCAATTGATAAACAATGTGATAAAAAGTTGGCGCGTAATTTCCGATGCATACGTAATTACACACTATGGGTTTATACGCAATATTTCAAGCGAAAATCACACAAAACAAAACAGAATGAATGGTTTCAATGCAAAAGAAATCAATCAAATGGATTGTTTATCTCCTAACATGAAACTAAATTAGAATTAGAGCAATGAAGATTACTCACTTTTGTTAAAATAATGGAAAAATATGAATAATAAAACGAAATAATAAACAAAAAATGAAAAAAATTTCAATGGAAAACTTACTTATCACGTATAAATTGCAGCATATTGGTATTTTCAACACGATAAACATTGAGTGATATAGTCCGTACAGCGATGCGAACCATTGATTCAGGATGATTAAAAAATTTAATGGCTTCCGTATAAAGTGGAAAATCGTTTGTGTGTTCATTATAAAAAAAATGAATGGTATGCACATTAAGCTTAAGACTTAATGTTTTTAAAAATAAAATATAATAACCCATAACATCTTCATCGGAGAAATCAAATTTATGGACGATAATTGAATTGACATGATTATTACTAAGTAAATAGTAAAGTGACGTTTCATTTCGAATATTTTCAAATAAAATATTTAATGTTTGAAGTAATTGAACGCAAACAAAACTGGAGCCACCGGATTTTTGTCGCATAATATGTAAAAAATATGACAGCATATTTTTCTCAAGGAAAAAATCAAAAACCGATGAATCATTTTGATCGCCCCAAATTAATATTTCGGCAATGCAACGCAATGATTCCACCAATAAACCACGATTATGCTCCGATACAGTAGTATTTCGTTCCAATACAGCATACAAATACTTTAGATGATCCAATGATAAACGATTCTTTGGCTTATTCCAGCCAAACCAACTTCGGCTGCGAAACATTGTTGCTTTGAATGCGTGTGGGTCGAATTTAGTGAAATTGGATGCTGTTTTTATGTTGTTGTTGTTGTTGTTGTTTGCTTTTTGTTATTGTCGACGACGATGATGATGATGACGACGACGACGCACACCTGGGCCTAGATCACGTTTTCACCGTGAAGGACATTCAATTCACATATGTTGTCCGCGTGCACACAAATCACTATCAAATCATTTCACAGCCAATTTCCATGAATCGATGATCAAATCGATTTTTTATGCGTCGAAAACTATCTTCAAATTATCTTCATTCGTTTTTAAATTTTTAATCACACTCACACACACAATTAATTTATCGTGTTTTTCTCGCCCCTCAATTGCACTTTTTTTTTTCTTTCTTTCTTTCTTTCTTTCTTACTATGCTCCGATTATATTCTCTTATGAAATACTTAGTGAACGAAATTTTAATTTGGCACAAAACTATTCTTTTTCCTATCATTCAACTCGTTGCGATGCAGAAAAAAGAATAATTTTTTTTTCTTTCGTTTCTCACAAAAATTTCGTACAGGCTCGTGTGTTTTCTATTTTGTCTCTGACTGTGTTTTTATTAACAATGACATTTCATTTCGATGAATATCGGTTTGTCTCGTTTTAATACATTTGTGTTATTGGAATTTCCAATGAAATGGAAATCATTAATTTCGAAAACACACATCATTCCCTTCACTGCTCGTTCATTCAGATACACAAATACACAAACACTAAACACACAAACACACGTCAAAACAGCTGGTTTATACTTAGGCAAGTGGGTCTATGATAGGGATTGCAATGGGATTTTTTAAGTTCAAAAGGAAATTCACTTCAAACGAATTTCAACAGTTTTTTTTTTCGCATTTTTTTTCGACTTTTGTCAATTTTTTGGAATTTATTTCACTATTTTTTAATTTTTTTCTTGGATTTTTTAAATTTTTTTCTTTTAAAAAAAAAATTCACTTTTTCTTCTCATTCTGCATTGCTTTTCATACAAAATTTCAACAGAAATATAAAATTTACTTAACGATATATTCTCCGTAAGTACACTGAAAGTATTTTTTTTATCGAAATGTCACGAAATCTCGAATGAGACCGACCAAAACGAGATTTTAAAAAAAGAAGAATGAATTGAAGTTGACATTTTCAAAGTGTTTGCGTGTGGGATGTACAATTGACTCATAAACAGCAGAATAATTTAATCAAAACTGTGAATTTTGTCATCAATTTTGTTTGTATTTTGATTTATTGCTGTTTCTCAGGTAAATTTTTGTAAAAATAATTCCAATTTCAATAGAATATATTGTGAATTTGCTGTAAAAATACTAAAAAAAAAAAAAAAAAATTTCCATTTTTTCCACAGTAATTGAAGCTGATTGGAAAATAAAGGCGTGAACAAAACCATAAAAAAGTGTTTTCAATACTGATAAAAAATGTCATCAACATTGAAACCGTATTTGAGTGCTGTTCGTCATACATTAACAGCAGCAATGTGCCTGAATAATTTTTCATCACAAGTGGTTGAGCGTCACAATAAGCCCGAAGTTGAGGTGCGTACCAGTGAAGAGTTGATTTTAACACCGGTTGTCATATCACGAAATGAAAAAGAGCGAGTTCTAATTGAAAGCAGCGTTAATTCCGTTCGGATTTCAATTGCGGTGAAACAAGCCGATGAAATTGAAAAAATTTTATGCCACAAATTTACCCGATTTATGATGATGCGTGCAGAAAATTTTATTATTTTACGTCGCAAACCAATTGATGGCTATGATATCAGTTTTCTTATTACAAATTTTCACACCGAACAAATGTACAAGCATAAATTGGTCGATTTTGTGATTCATTTTATGGAAGAAATTGATAAAGAAATCAGCGAAATGAAATTGGCCGTCAATTCACGGGCACGTATTTGCTCCGAAGAATTTTTGAAGCGATTCTAAAATGCTGGATGGAATAATACCAATCAACAAATTTGATTTTTTTTTTTCATTCATTTTGTTTTTCTTTCGACAAAAATTGCATTTTTAACGCTTATACGATGTGAGCTCGAACACACACACACACACACACGTTCGACAAAATTGTATTAATGCCAGTAGATTTATAAGTTAATTGCAAGAATACAAGTGTTTTTTTTTTTCTCTTTAATCTTAAGCTTATTCCAAAATTGTATTCATATAAAATCTGATTAAATCGTTTATATAGAAATTATTGTGCGGTGATTTGTATTGTGCGTCGGCACTTGGATTTTGACAATTTTTCAGATAAATAATCAAAAGGTGATGCGATTTTTAGGTAGTTTTTTTCTACTTTTCAGTTTTTTCTTGGTTTTCATGTGAAATTCAACACTGACTGAAAATAATTTGCTTGTCATTAGGCAAAATATTTATGTAAAGTCTCTTGAACAACAACAAATTTGTCCAAACAAAGTCTCTTGATGAAGAAAAAAATCATCGACTCTAAAAATTAATTCAAGTTGAATTGATAAGATTATCTTGAGTCGATTTTTTTTTTTTAAATCAATTTTAGTTCCATTTATAGTAGTCGACCGGCAGTAAACAATCTAAATTGAGAAAATGATGGATTTCACGTGGAATTGGCAAAAAAAAGTCGAACGTTTTCACAAAATTCTTGAACAAAATGCTCTGGATGGATCTTCTGATGTTGGTTCGAGCTTTTTTGATGTTGGAACAAGTTTTACGTCCGATGTGCATGCTACAAACACTATGGCTAATGAGGTGAACAAATACAATTTTTTTTTTAAATATTGTTTCACAGTCGAATCATTTCATAAAATCAATTTTTTTTCTCTATTTTCACTTTTTTTTTCTATTTTCCCTATTTTCTTTGAACAATTTTATTTTTTCAACAATTTTTATTCTTCTTCAATAATTTTGATTTTTTTTATAAACGGTTTTCAGAATTTCCAATGGTCTACATCAACTGTATCTGAGCATTTGGTGCACATTGTAAATTACGATGATTATGGAGAAAATACAAATCAATCACCACAAGAAAGTCCAATTACATCCAAATCCACGAGCAAAAGTGTGTCATTTGGATCTAATGTAAATAGCAGTGGCCGTGTGATTGGATCGAAAAAATATTCGGAATTTACATCCGATAGAGATAATGAGATGTCAATAAAAAATCACTCTACGACAGCATTCAGTTCTTGTTATGAATCAATGGGAGGAAATAATTCTGATTTGGCAGATGCAAAAATCATTCGAAATGGAACAATTGATTATGAGACAACATTAAATAATTCCCACAATGCGAATAAGGCCAGAAAAAGGATATCCAAACAGGCTACTGAGATAGCACAACCGACAGTGCCTACTGCGAATACAATAGAAAGTGTACCCATTGCAAATACCATCGGAAATGTGCCTGATAAATTATTTTTGATGAAAAATAAACAAAATAGAGATTGTGGCACCAGTACGAACAATGAATGGAATGTTGTAGAAGATGTAAATTACATTGCAACGCTAAAATTGGTTAAGGAAAATATAGACAAGCTTATTAATGATCATATCACATTTATTATTGACCAATCTCATTGCAATCCAAAAGATGAATGTGATCAGCAACAATTAATCCAATCATTCAAAAACTTTCAACGACAAGATTACATTCGACGTATTCGCGATGAACTTACCATTAGAATGGACCATCTGAGCAGTTTACTCAATGAATTGGAGACAATTAAATGAATTAATTGCTATTAAATAAATGAGACGAATTTTTAATTGCAAAATTTTTTTATAATTTTTTTTTTTTTTTTTTTTTTCAAAAAAGAGAATTTTTTTTTTTCAAGAAAATGTTCGAACTTTTCCTTCCTTCAAGGAATTATTGCCATTTTTTTCAGATAATTATTGCAATTATTTAGCGACAATTGGAGGAAAATTTAAAAAAAAAATTTATTTTCAAAAAGTGAGATTTAAATTTTCCATTTTTTTAAATTTAAAATTCATTAAATTTATTCTGGCGAATTAGATGCTCAACGACATCATTTGCTGAAAAAAAAAAAACAAAATAAAACGAAAACATATTTTTTTACCAATTAATAACTGTTTATTATTTTGTTACTAGAATAAATTTCTCTATATTTTCGATTAATTTCTCTCTTTCTCTTTTTCTTTTATTGCAAAAAACAAAAAATCTAATGTACAATGATATTTTAATGCGACTTGAAAATCGAACAATAATCATTTTTGGCCATCAAAACAATTCTATTTTCGATGAGAACTATTCGGGTCGAATTACATCGAAATACCACAGACTAAAAAAAAAAAAAAAAAAATTATATGTAAAACGTTGACGGTTTACACTCACAATAACACAACAAGTGTTTGAATGCTGTTGGTCATATGTCCAATTCACAAAATCGCTTAAATAAATTAAGAGATTTTAAAACAAAACGGAAAAAAAGAAAATCAATCAAGAAGGCAGGATTTTGGTCAACTCGGACCAATTAGTTCAATTTTTTTTTTTTTCCTTTCTAAATCACTCGTCTTAATGCCTAATGCGTTAATATACAAAATAGATTAATGAATAAATTACACAATGGGAAAAAATATCCTAAATCGAAGTGAGTGAGATTTGGTTTACAAACAAAAATGTAAAAAAAAAAAAACAAATTAAGAGACGGAAATGTTAAAATAAACTAATTTGCTCGGTTTTGGAGCCGAAACGACATTGGGCACACGGGACGGAATTTCTTTTTTCTTAGAATGTTTTATCGTTGGAATAGTCGCATTAAAAGATGCGAATAAGTCTTTTTTGGTGGTGCGGATGGTGTGGCTACCTAGGGGGAAAGAACGAAAGTAAATAAAAATAAATATTGTAAATATCCTGCAAATATTGTAAATATTGTGAATATTGTGAATATTTATAAATATACTAAATATCATAAATATGCTAAACATATGACTAAATATTGTTTAAATTTGAGATTGGTAGTTGAGATCATACTCCATTCGCCTGTGTCTGTAAAAGGGAAAAAAACTTACTATAGAATAGTACTTTGTGACCGCCAGCACTACCTACAAGAGAAATATACAAATAAATGAACATTTAGAAATTAATACACTTGAACTAACTTATCAATTATATCTCATCTGATTTCATCAATATCAATTCAATACCTACCTCTCTCCCCTAGAGGACGCCCCGGCCATATTTCTTCTTCTTCTTTGATGTTCTGCTGCTACTGCTGCTGCTGCTGCTATTGCTGCTGCTGCACGACGTTGTCTTAATATATAAGCTTTTTTTTTTTATTTTTTTTTTATTTTTTTTTTTTTCCACCCTTTTTTTTTTTATTGAAATCTGGATTCACTGGTACATTGGTCAACATACACATTGCTTTGTAAATCATGTTGCGTGATGCATTGTTATCACGATCCCACACAATTGTTTTTCGTTGATTTTCATGATTGAATGTCATTTGATTTGGTCTTGGTTCGACATTCACACTGAGAATGTAAAGTTTCAGCGAAAAAAATCCAATTGTTTTAATTTTTTTTTGTTTTATTTTTTTTTTTTTTTTTTTGTGACGACACTTTTTCACTTGTTGCGTTCAGATGAAATTTCACAATCGAATGATGCACAAATGAAAAATTCGTTAGCATTGTCTCATAGTTATTCACTTGTTTGCCGAAACTGTAAATGTGTGTCTCTGTGTATTGGTTGTGAAATCTCAATACGATTTTGTATCATTGGTCAGCTGTTGAGCGTACTTCAGTACGAAAGAGATATGCATATTCTCTTTGTCTTTCTCTTTCCCATTTTCTCTTACCGTCACACAGACTATCGTTTGTGTTACAATGCAAACAATATTTTACAAACGGTACACTATGAAATGAAATGAAATGTGTAAATGATGTAAATGTAATGGAAAAAAAATACTCATCAATGTTTAGAATATGCTGTTCTCTTCTTCTCTCCTTCCATGATGTAATTGTGTCGACAATGTCGCCATGTTGAATGTTGACTTGATCTCAGCTACCAAATCTCAATTTCAAGCAATACTTATTTTGCCATCAACAATATATTCACAAATGCTAACTTATTGATAAAAATTAATTGAATATTCACTAGATATTTCAAATATTTATGGATATGGTGTGTGTATTTTTAAATCTAGCAAATATTCCATAAATATTTAAATATCGCCTGAATATTCTGAATATCTACTAAATATATATATTCATAAAGGGTCCTCAGCCCCTAGGTGGCTACCGTTTTACTCTTTCGTTGGCTATCTTCTAATTGACGCTTCATTTGCTCTTCCAATAATTCATGCATATCAACCTAATAAACAATTAAAATTGAAAATAAATTAATAAAAAAAAATTATTTTTGTTTCGAATAGAAAATTGGAGGAAAATGACAAAATTCGAAAAAAAAATTGAAAAATTAGAAAAAAAAATAAGGATTTAAACCCAGAATTTTTTCCAATTTTCAAGTAAAATTATCGAACAATACATACCTGCCATTGCTCCAATTGTTGAGATAATTCGACCTTTTGATTAATGGCTTCGAGTAATTCGCTGTTGGCTTGCATGAGTTCAACACGGGTCTTAGCTAATTCAATTTCAGCCTTTGTTCGTCGTTGAATTGCCGAATCGCGATCGGCACGTGCTTGTGATACAACATCATCTTGAGCTAAACTACTCTCTGATGCATCGGCCTGAGCACGATTTCGATCTTCTAAGGCACTTCGTAATTCCACCTCCATCACTGACACCTGGAATAAATTGTTTGGAAAATTACGTTTTTTTTTTTCTCTTCAATTTGTTTATATTTTTTTGGATATTTTGAATTTTTTTCACTCTGAAAATGTTTTGAAATTTATAATTTTTTTTTTTTTTTTTTTTTTTCATTTTTATTTTTGATTTATTTTTTCATCTTTTTTCAAGTCGCATTTTTTTTTGAAAAAAAAAAATTGATTTTGAAATTTTCTTCTCTTTACAAATAATTTTTTTTCCTAAATTTCAGATTGAAAAATTTGTCTTTGAATTTGTTAAATTAAATTAAAATGTTTTGATCGATTTTTCAAAGTTAAAAAAATATCCAGAACTCAACATGGGCCAGAAAATTAATTAAATTTTTCAAATGAGAAAAAAACAAACGAAAACAAAATTATTTACTTTGCATTCCAAATCTGAAATGGTTGTTTGTCGTCGGCGTAATTCTTCTTCTTGCTCTTGATTTGTTGTTCGAGATTTGTCCAACATCGTTTTAAAATGAACAACGTCCATGCTCATAATCAAATTGATTATGTCATCAGTTAAAGCGGAGAGCATTCCTTGATGTAATTCCTCATTTGAATCGTATTGATTCGTTGACGATTGATCCGCTGAACCCAAAAACAAATCGGAATGTAGGCCTGCGGAGACATGGAAATCGTTTAATTTAAATTTTGCTTTTTTCATATTTTTGTTTTTGTTTTTTTTTTTTTTAAAAAATTTGAAAACAAAAAAAATCCATTTTGCAACCAAAAATAAAATATCAAATTTATTTTACAAAAAAAATTATTTCATTTTTGATTTATTTTGTTTCATCTTTTTATTCATTTTTCTTTCTTTTTAATCAGTTGTTTTTCTTTTTTTTTTTTTTTTTTTTTTCGGTTTTTTTTTTCTTTTTTCTGCCAACTTTCTTAACTATTGGCAACTTTATAAAATGTAATTTCTAAAAAGGAAAACAAAAAATTATAAATTTACCTGAATCACCATCGTGGTTTCCTTTTAGCGTAAAATGGAGCATTTTCAGTTGATTGTACACAGTGCGTGCTTCTTTAGCAATTGCATCAATTGTGTTGAGTGATTTATTGCTATCGCCAATTCCTTGGTCTTCATCACATTCCATTTCATTCATCAATGATGAATGTCTTGGTGAATTTTGAATAGATCCCTAAATAAAAACACAAAAATCACGTGAATTAATTCGATAAACATTTTGGAAATTTTGTGTGGAAAAACAATCTTTTTTGGAATTAAAACGAAAAAAAAAAAAATTCCACAAAAGATTATTTTCCCGCAAAAAAATAAAAATAACATTCTTTTCTATCAAAATACATACTAATTTTTCGTAAAGCGCATTATTCTCTTGTTGCACTCGGTCCAGATGCTGTGTCGTTGACTGTGAAAGACGGAAGAAAAACATTGATAAATGTCATAGAAATGAAATTAGTAAAAATACACAAAAAGATGTGTTTTTGAAAGAAATCATTACCTGTAATTTAGATTCTTGATCCCTAGCATGTCGTTCTAATGTGTGTATTCGATCGAGAGCCTCTTCCAACGATGAGAAAATGGTTTCCTTTTCAATGACTGTAGTCTGTAGCCGTTTTTCCAGCTCATTTTTCGCTTTTGTGATAATATTCAGTTCATCTTTGAGACTTTCCAGGCCGTTAATATGATTCTGAAAAGAAAAGCCCAATTCCGTTACATTTCCGTAAAAATATGCCAATTATGGGTGCGTTGGTCTAGTTTTATTAGACAAAAAAACCGTTGAACTTTTCCTCTCGAAAAAATCGTGTTAATGAAGAAAAAAAAAAAACACTTAACAAAAAGTGTGATTCTTGCAACGCACCATTGGTAAGGTGCGGCACCAAATCAGCTGTTGCTTACCTGTAACGTTTGATGTTGAATATTGTATTGACTTTTTAATTCTTGTAGTTTGCTATTGAGTTGGACTTCAAGTTGATTGGCTGCTTGGAGTTGTTGTGTGAGCCGTGCATTTTGTGATGCCAATTCGTCGACCAGTACGTTTTTCTCTCGTTCATTGTGCCGCACCGATGACTCCTACATAAATCGAACAAAAAAAAAAAAAAGCAATAAACCTTTTTGATCATTTCATGCGCATCAAAAATGTGCGCTGTCAAGAACAGTGCAAACCGAATGACGATTAAAGAAAATGCGCGAAAGTTATGAATGAACATTCAATTCAGTAAAGAACGATATCATTGTCTATAGACGAACATTTTTTATTTCACTTGCCGTCCAAAAGCCAATGCTGAAAACAATTGTTAGAAGCGAAAAAAAAAAGAGTTATCGATGGTGTGAAAGTATCGATTGCGCCCGAAGCAATGTATAAATTATCGCATTGTTACACAAGTCGAACGCCAAAAGCACGATTTTTCACATAAAACCATGCAATTGGTTCAAATATTTTGACAGTTGTTCGTTTGCTTCGATAGTCTCACTTTCTTCTTGCTACTGAAAGAAAAATATTGTTTGGAAAATTGGCGTAGAAATGGTGATTTATGATACTGTAGTTTCAAGTCTGAATAATTAGAGCCCGTGATTGAAGCTCTGATGCTATGTAATTACACGAATTTCTTTTGTCGGTTTTGCGATAATTTTCAGGTTTGCGGCATTTTGTTAGATTTTTTTGTCTTCTTTCGTGATATTTTTCATCTTTACGATATTCTTCATAATTTTCCAATTTCGCATATTCGTTAGTTTTCGGGGTTTTTTTTTTTCTCTTGGAATTTCACATTTTATGATTTAATATTTCTTCGAATGCGATTGTGAATGTGAATGTGAATGTTACCTGTGTCATTAACTTTGATTTCAGATCATTATAATCGGATTCCAATTCCTGTACACGTAAATCTCGTTCACTTTCTGCCTCAGACAGTTTTCGTCGTAAAATATGCTTTTCTTGTTCCAAACACTGCAAAGAAACAAAAAAATAAAAGAAATTCATTAGTTAGCATGGCAAAAATGCAGCAACTTTGTTCGTTTTGAATGTAAAAAAAAATAATTGAAGATCGTTATCAACGATTTGCATCAACGAATTTGAAAAAAAAAAAGTTTTATTTCAATTGACTTGCTGATTTTATGTCAAACATGAGAGCTTAACGAAAATACCAAGAGAATTTTTGAATAAAAGAGAGAGAAAACTAAGAGTGCGACGGAGGCACAGAAAAGGTAAGTTTGAAAAAGAAAGAAAGAAAGAAAGAAAGAAAGAGAGAGAGAGAAAGAGAGAGGGAGAGAGAGAGAAAGGGAGAGAGAGAGAGAGAGAGAGAGAGAGAGAGAGAGAGAGAGAGAGAGGGAGAGAGAGAGAAAGGGAGAGAGAAAGGGAGAGAGAGAGAGAGAATGAGAGAGAGAGGGAGAGAGAGAGGGAGAGAGAGAGAGAGTGAAAGGGATGAGAAAGAGAGTCAGTTAGTGAGATAAGGAAGGAAAAACATCGAGATCAAAAGTTGGAGAAAAAACCGTGTGCGAGATCCAGTAATGATTTCGGATAACAATCATGATAGACGATCAATTTTAGTCAAAATACCGTAAACAATACAACTGCAATGTGTACGGTGTATCAATGGCAGATTTATTATTTTGGATACAACTGCTCCGATATCTACGCAATTCGGGTTTCTTTTGTGTTCGATAGCATTGTGATCAGTTGTGAATAGACGAATAAATTATTTACGCTCGCACAAGTGCGGAACGAAAAAACGTGCGATTTGTTTTTCTCGTTTCAAAACAACATTTGTTATTCAGTGGAATTTTTTTTTTATTTAATTAGTTCAATGGCGGTAAATTGATATTCGAAAAAATAGTGATAGACACTTGTACAATTTCACTCTAAATCAATTTTGCACAATTTCGCACAATGTCATAATTAGGCGACTCAATCAATGTCTCTATTGATCACCAATTTCAGCTTCCAGGCTTAAATCACCTTTTGCTCCAAAAGATTAGCTCTTTTCTTCAACGACTCTTACTTTTGCCAAATAAACACCTAATTCAACAAAAAACACATTTCATCATCTTTTATTGTCGACTTCGTTCAAACTTTTATCGTCGACTCCGATAAAAAAAAAAATCTGTCAAATTTACTCGAAACCAATTTTGTTCAAAAACAAATTAGACTCAAAAATAATTACCATTAAACAAACTTAAAAACCAGCAAAAAGACCTTCAGTCAAAATGTGAATTTTTGTCAAAATCGAAAAAAATGTTAAAAATTCTCTCATTGTTTTTGTCTCAAAATTGTTCGGTGTGAGTCATTTCAAGTGATGTCATATCAATTGCTTAGATTGAACTATTTTGAGGCGAATTGCAATCGAATTGCCTTCGCCAACTAAATTGGAGTCAATTAAAATGGTCAAAAATGGTCAAGGAAAAAGTTGAGAGTGGTTCTTGTCTCAATGGCCAATAATTAGACAGTTGAATTTATCGATGGTAACTACTTCATATTTAAATTTCATATTTCAAATTGACATTTGCCAAAAGCCACTCAAAATAACCGTTTCCAAATCAATTGTTACATTTGCCAAATTCGTCAAGACTTTCTCTGGATTTCGTTTCAAAAAAATCGCACCTAATTTTCTCTCTTGTGAATAGAATTTGAAGCACTCGAATTTCAAGTGATTCCATTTGTGGATTTATTGCGGCTAATTAAGAACTCGCACTACCGTTAAACGAGATGTAAACATCCGATCAATTTGAACACATGATTTTCGCTTTTTTTATTCGTTTTGAAATTGGGTGCTTCCTACATTCTAATGAAATTAGAACACAACAATCCAATTCAATTATTTCCAGACCGCATTTTATGGCGGGCGTTCTATCATTGCTTCTCTCTAATGAGATGTTTTGTTTCTTGGTGTGTTTTGTTTGAAATTTAATTCAATCGGTTTTAGATGTCCACGATTGATAAAATTACTTTAGACGTGAGTTTGCTCTAATTCTCAACAGTTTTACTGGCTTCGGGAAGTTTTACGGCCCAATTTTGTAGCGAATTCTCAACAATTTTTTTTTTTTGCACTCTAAAACAGTAGCGAATTTGAGCTTGAAATGTTTTTTCGATAATGATCATTCACACTAGACGTGTGAATGTCGACTAACACGGTTAGAAGATGATTCGAAATTTAATTTAATTTATGTCATGATTTTGTATTGAATTTAATGACTGATGAGGTGATTTATGATTGATTGAATTAAAATTAATGATTTTCTTCAGATAAAATCGTTAAAAATTAAAGAGACCTTTCTCATTAAGACTTTAAAGAGACTTTTTCACCATTTCTCTCTTCCGTTCAATTTCTCTTTCTTTTCCCCATTCTCTCTTTCTTCCTCTCTCACTCTCTCTCTCTCTCTCTCTCTCTCTCTCTCTCTCTCTCTCTCTCTCTCTCTCTCTCTCTCTCTCTCTCCCTCCTTCTCGAACCTCAAGTATATCAGCAAAATTTGCAAGAAAATTTTCATTGGAAATGTTTTCGTTGTATTTGGATCCGGGATCGAAAACAATCAATTTGATTCAGAACGTTCAGGAATTGATTTGAAATTTCATTCGAAATTTAAATTTTTCCCATCAAAATACGGTCACTTTAAGCTAAAAAATGATCACTTGAAGCTGAATTTCCAATTTGCATATAAACAAAAGAGATTCGCATGAAAAATTGTTTCGTATGAAAACAAAGAAAATTCGTCAAATAAATAAAAGCGATTTGTATTGATCAACGATTGGCAGTACATTGACTTACATCTATTGTGAAATAATTTTGATTCAATAAGTTTGTTTCTCTATTATAATCAGATTAATCAGCTAGAATTTGGCAATTGCCCGAAAAAATGTGAGAATGTTTGAGTAACAACGGTAATATTGAAAGGTGCGTTCATTGTTGTTTGGAGAAAAAAAAAAAAAAAAAAAAAAACAAAGAACATTTTTGGTGATTTAAACTGCTGTTACTGTGGGCCATTAATTGTCGGTTAGGTCCGTGTATTTCGTCATGAATTGTGAAATTTGAATCAGCACTTTTTCGATTGAAGGGCCCATTTTAGTAAATTAAACCGCGGTACATAGAACAATTACGATTGAAATGAGTTCGATGGGCGAGTATTTTCCATTATGTAATCACTGAAATTGGATATTTTTTTTTTTTTTTTTTTTTCATTCTTCTAATTGCTCTGAAATTGTTTATTGATCGAAAGTTTGGACAAACAATGCTACATCTGGCTTCGAGCCACGTTGTACAAAGGGTCATCGGCAGCATTCACGGTCGTCATAAAAAAAAAACCCAAACATTACGGATTAAAATCAAAATCCACCGAATTTGAATCATCAAAATCTCATTTTCGTGTCAGTCACGTTTACACACTCGTTCATTAGTACAAAAATATGTAATTTTCTGAATGAAAGAATAAAAAATGAATCGATTTTGGTGAGACATTTCAAACGATTGGCGATTGTCGAGTTCATCACATGAATGATATTCGTCGCATCTTG
Organism: Resseliella maxima; assembly: GCA_029041755.1. Lineage (NCBI taxonomy): Eukaryota > Metazoa > Arthropoda > Insecta > Diptera > Cecidomyiidae > Resseliella > Resseliella maxima. The sequence continues at coordinate 94,627 of JAQOWM010000808.1, read as the reverse complement.
CAATCCAATCAATTGCGTGTGAATTATAAATGTCAACTACACGCATTGTCACTCCAAATGACCTCATGGAATGTTGACATTTTCTCCTTCGTCACAGCCTTTAATTGCACCGTCTTGTTTACTAAATGGAAACATTGTCATACAAAGTATCACATTTGTTACAAAACCTCAAGAGTATCGATGACAATCATTGAACAAAAAAAAAAAAAAAAAACTTCTGAGCCGCCCAACGTGCAATTGCATTTTGTTTAATTGCATTAGAAATGGAAGCAAATGTATAATAAACGAGAAGATTAGCTGAATGTAATTGCATTTTAAAGAATTATCCACCGTGTTGACTGTGTAATCAATTGATTCTGTGGTGTTTGCAGTTTTTACGCAACTTTTTCAACTGAATCATGGCACGAGGCCAAACCGAGTTGAACAAAAATGGCGAAAATCGTTTGAAATTTTAAAGAAGAAGGAAATGGATTTTTAGCACTTTCCACGTGCCTTTTGCGATTATGAAATTTTTCGACACTTTTCACACTTTTTTCTTCAAACACTTCATAAAATTTATTTTTGCAAATGTTTGATCTTGATTTAATCACCTGCGTTGACCTAAAATGTCATTGAACGTCAGTTCTTGAAAGCAGATTGAAAGCAATAAAAAAGCCTTTTTTTTGTGAAAAAACAACAAAAAAAAGAACTCTTTTTCTACAGAAATTCGTTCAAAATTCAATGTCTCTATTAAAACCTTGAACTGGTTGAAGTTCGTTTAAATTCGATCTATAAATTTTCAAACATTGTCTGTATCATGTGAAATTGTTTAAGTTCATTTTTCATACAACCATTTGGCTTTCTCACTCTCTCTCTGAAGTATCGATTTGTAGAACCTTTTTAAAAAATTCCATCGACTTTTTGTTTTCCATTCCATATGCTTTGACGTTAGTCTCATTCACACATGGAATTCCACACGACAACAAATTATTATTTGAATTTCATTTTGTTTCACAAAACCCAATTGTATCGCAGCACGATGACGTTATAAAACAACGTTTGATCAATAAAATTGCTAGAGCACAGAACACTTGCGTTTTCATAAATAATAATACTATGAAATATTCATGATGCGCAAATCGGATTGCAAAAATTACTTTATTTTATGGATGAAATTTCTGGGAAATGTTTGAAGCGATTTGAAGACAATTTTTTGTTGGAAACAATTACAATCAAAGATGTTTTTTTTTTTGTTGGAAATAATTGACTGATTTAGCCAAATCAAACTGGCTTTTCTTCAATGCCAATTCAAATTGGCATGTCATTAATGATAATATGGAACAAATTTGGAAGTTTGAAGCAAATAATATTATTTTGAAGAAAAAAGATGAAATTCGCATGGCAAATTGACAGTTTGCATGAAAGATTTCTTCGAAATTGAAATTCAATCCAAATCATAGTGGTGTACAGGATACGGAGAAGCCTGGATGACCACCAACCTTGAATTGTCGACCAAGAAATTTCATTTTTCTCTTCATATATTAATTTTTAAATTGGAAAATACACAAGAATCACCAGTTCGAATAGCATTCGTCAATGAAAATGACAATTGTATTGTTTTATGGCAATATGTGATGATATTCGTGAAATGTGTCACTATTTTCCGTCGCTTGTTGTGGAAATCAATATCACCATAGTGATAATTTTACGCTAACCATAATTACACATAACACACATATTGTGTAAACAATGAATCGAACATGAAAATATCAATGCGCTCAATATATTGAAATGAATCAATGGAATTTTTCTATATATTTATTAAAATAACCTTGTGTTTTCTTTGGGGAATCATTTCAATTTGGGCGATTTTTGATCATTTAACTTGACTAATTTCTATATTTAAATGAAAATGATGAATGTTTCATTGAAAATATTCGAAAAGTCACAATTTGTGGACAATTAAAGTAAATAACTTCAAAAATATCATGAAATAGCTACATTTGAAGCATTTTGTTTGAAATTTGTTGAGAAAAAAAAGAACGTTTATCGCTTCAACATTTTTGAAGCTGATTGCTTGATTGACGCAACATTTGATTTTTATTTCTATTTTATGGCCATTTCTCGATTGGCAGAATTCTCATGCTATTGGCAATTCTCTCTCTATAGCCAATTTAACGATTGATTTTATTACTAATTTCTAGACTTGTTCATCGACAATTGTTTGTCGACCGTTCAAGCGCAAGCATTTAATGTTTTAAATATTCAAACATTCATTTGACGTAAAAAATTGAGAACAATTCGATTTGTGTCGCAAAACAGCTTCGGTTTGCGACACAATAATAATTTGTGTAAAAACAACACTTTGCAGCACTTTAATTTGTGTAAAAATAGCTGAACAAAAATGTGTGTAATTCCCGCGTGGTCTGAAATGCTTCAAGTGCAATTATTGCATATTTTATGCCGCATTTCCTGAGTATATCCACCACATCGTGTGTATTTCATTCGATTTTTTTCTTTTTTGTTCAAATGATATATTTTTAGATTTTGAAGGAACAATGTGGAAAAAAATCGAAACAATTTTTAACGCGATCATGTACTTTCATTTAAAATCAGTACATGAATATGTGTCTTGAACTAAAAGAAATATTGTTCGTGTGTCATGGCAGTGCATTGGCATTTCCAATACAAATTTACTGGTTATAGTGAAGTAAATTGTGCGATGCTGACCATTCATAGTGGAAAATTGGTGTTATGTTTTGAATTCACATCACTAAAGTCATAAATCATTTACCTGAAACGGCAAATCAATGATCATCACAATGCCGAATTTGAATGAATGAAATGGATTCGGAAGACACTCGATGAGATCTCGAGAAAGATTACCCACCAAATTTATGAAATAGCGAAATTCTTCATGAAGCAATCAATAATTAGACTCATTATATCTAATCGGATCTTGTTTTATAATGAGATTTACACCGGAATTGGATCGATTTGATTTAAAGATCGATTTCGTTCGATTTTCAGTTTTAATAAATCGATTTTGATGCCGTTGATTACATATTTAAAATTGTAGAGAAATATCGACTTCGAAGCATAAACATTTGGAGGGAAATGTGTTGAATTGGAGAGAGAAAGTGTCTTTTTTGAAAAAAATCGATTCCTCGATGAAAGAATCGATTTTTGTTTTCTTTGTGAAGGTTTTCCTTTAATTTTATTTTTAGATTTTTTTTTCAAACATTTTTTGAATTTTTTTCTCTAAAAATATTTTTTTTCGCAATTTTTTTTCTTCACAATTTTGTTCTTCGTAAAACTTTTCCTTTTCTTTAGACTTTCCTTTTCAAACTCTTGTATCTTCAACCAAATGACTAAAAAGTGAATCTGTCTGTCGCTTCATATTCTGGAACGATTTTCATTGATTTTATGCTCAATGGTAGGACTTTCATCCCACAAAAACAAAAAGTTGTTTGTTTATTAGTTCATAGTATGAAGTTCATACATTGTGTTTATTTTGAATATTCATAGAAAGCGATACAAATAATTAGCATAAGTGAACCAGGTTGAGCAAAATATGAATTCATTAATAATAACGGAGCCGAATTGTTTTGAATTTGCATCGATAATGAGCGATTTGAAGCGACACATCGCAATTAGTGAAAGTGAACTGGAGCACTGAATAATAATCGAGGGATTATGATTAAATCGGCCCTTCTTCACTTCAACCTTGGTTCATAGCAACATTATAAATTTGATTAATCGACATGAACGATTATTATTTTTTAAATAAATTCATCAGATCGAGAGAAAGAGAGAGAGAGAGAGAGAGAGAGCGCGAGAGCAGCTGTAACTTTCTCTCTTCCGTAATGAATATTCCACCTTCAATGAACTACATAAATTCAATGACGCATTTTTGAATTTCATTAATTTCAAAACGAAAACAAAACCATTCAATTGAAGCGAACACACATTTTTTTTAGTATTTGCAACAAATTTTCAAGAAGTTCAATGTCAAAATTGTGAAAATTGAATTTTTAACGTGGTGTGTCTCATCAACAACACATTTTTTTTAAGTTAGTAAATGCCATTTGATTCAACGAATTTATTAGAATTATTTTGAATTCTTGAACTATTGTAAATATCTTTGATGCAATGTAGAACCGGTGAGAATTCTTTCAAATCAATTTGAACTGAAGAAATTTTTTGTTTTAAAGGACGAATTTTTGGGGTGAAAATACGATTTTTTTTTTAAAAAATGTTGGAAATCATTTAGCAAAATCCTTTCAAAAACTTGAAATTTCTCCCAAAAACTTCTTTTAATGAAAACCATCGCATGAAATTTGGAATATTCGATTTGAACATCCGACTTCATCGTATTTAACTTCCGACCTCAGTCAGTATCACACCGAGCCATCTAAACAGCAACAAAAAAAAAAAAAAACGGTTTTCATAAATTCGCGTTGCGATGCGGAACAAATTGTCAGTCATTCTCAAGTCATAGTGCAAGACGGTAATTAATTAATTGTTGAGATCTTTTTTCAAGCAAACAGCAAGAAGAGAGAGAAAATGAATAGATTTCGCTGCGCCTGTGGCGCATTGTGGTAAAATTGTGTGCATTTGACCAAATCAGCAGCTGCTCACAAGAGGTGTAGTAATTGTTTTGTTTTTTTTTTTTTAATATGGTAGATAATATGCATGTTTCCGTTGTTTTAACATGAAACCCTCTCATTTCTCCATTGATAAAACAACACACTCGAGACGTTTGGTCTTTCAAATGCATTGTTCTGCATTGAAATTCTCTTCGTTTCATTTTCATGCCTCACAATAACAAACGAACGAAGAAAAAAATTTCTCTCAACGTTGCATTTTTCGATTTGGTTGGGTGCCGAAAACTGCCAATTAGAATACAAAGCAAATTCTCATGATGGAAAAAAAAGAAGAAGAAAAAAAAAAATGAAAGCGTGCGATGCAATTGTTTTGTCACATTGGCATACAAATGGAAGTTCCGATTTTCACAACTGATTTCTTTTTTTTTTCTTCTTCTTCTTGAACTATCAAGTTTGAGGTGTTCAAACTCATTAAATTTTTATTTGCATGCAAGATAATAAATGAAGCTACGGATAATGACACCTCAACATCGTTCACCGATGACAACATTCAAGTCGTGTTGTTTATTCATTTTTTTTTTTTTTTTTGCTTTTGTGCGGTTCGCATTTTTATGGGCATTGATCACCGTTTGTTTTCATTTCAGTAACCGTGACATCAGGCTGCAGCCGAATGACTCACTTTTTATCTAGTCGTCTTGAAAACCGGTTTTTTTTTTGTGAGATTTTATACAATCGTTCACAGAGACGGAGATCAACAGGCATTTAATTGCTGTGATGCTCAATTTGGTGTTTGCAATGCATTCACGCTTTCGATTTTGCACCGAAAATCGTATTTGATTTTTTTGTGGCTTTAGTCTCTGCCCATATGAAGTTGTGCAAATGACTCACTCATAATTGCTGGATTTCTACTTCACACAAATGGCAATTGCACAATTGTCTCTCGATTTGACTGTAAAATGCTGACGTCGTGCAATGAATAAATTCGTGAATTAGTTCCTTGTTCTCTTACTGTAGATCGAGATTATTTCAAACGAAACAATAAAACCGGTTGCATGACAATGTCTTTTTCTTTGCTTCTCTTGTGCACAGCACGAGATTTTGACATATTCAGCAAAAAAGAAAAATAACGGAATTCAATCATGCATTTCTCTGTTTTGTCAACAATTTTTTTGAATCACTCATTTTTGTTTCAGAACGAAAGAAAAGTTAGTGAATTAGGCAGAATGCTAACGAGATTCATTCGTTTTTTTCAAGTAAATTCTTTGTTTTGATCAATTTTCTTGAAAAAAAAAAGAACGAATTTAAACGATTTTCTTCAGTTAAAATTAAAATCGATTATTAAATAATCTTTGTACTGTTCATTCGATTTACTTTTTTAATATTTCAATTTGGATCTGGAGGGAAACAACTTAACAAGAAAAACAATGAAATTTCCTGTGCCTCTCAAATTGACATTGAATCTCTGACGATTACCGAACACATTTTTTTCTTTGTCGTGTGCTGAACAAAAAACCTCCTATCGAAACAAACAATATTAAGGCAATCAAGTCGCCTTTGTCTGTGTTGCACAGCAGCCATGCTTCATAGTGGCTATTGTTTGCGGTTTCCGTCGTTGTCGTCGCATCGAATGAACACCTCTGTTTGCAAACATGTATTTTGTATTTTGTATACAGTATTCGAATAAGAAACCATAACACATGATGAATCGTTATTAAATACACAGATGAACAATTTCAAAAGAAACACCAAATTCAGATTGAATTTCTGCTGACGTAACCGGATGCATATTTCAAATTAAGACATTTTTTTTTTTCTCTTTTAATCGTGCATTTACATCAACATCATTCTCAACAATTTATAAACACAAAAAGTGCTTAGAACACTGAATTGATTTCATTTTCATGTTGGAACTATTTTAATGTCATCAATTGTTAAATCGAAGAAAAGATTCTTCAGTTTTTTTGTACAATTTTACTAAATTTCTTCAGTTTTTTGTATATAATTGAGACTTCCAATTTGGAAAAATGTCCACACATTGGTGTTTGGTTTTTCGATTTTCAAACAGATTTTTTTTTTTCTCACTTTTACTTCGAACCAGATTTATTCTTCTTCTATTCTGACATCCTATGCTAATTATATCAATTCAAATAAGCACTTTTTGTGTTTATTAACGCGATGAATCAAACTGAATCATTATTGAAATAATTCGTCGAATTCTGCGGTGAAACCAATGAATATCTAAGTGATATGTCAATGTGACTCGTTCTCGTGCTAACTTAATTGCCACAAAAATGATTCATAAAAAGCTGAATAACTTTCAATTGTGATGAAGTAGTTCTTTACATAAGAGGAAATTGTTCAAACAAATGTTTCTCAAATGATAAAAAAACACATGCAAATGAACTGCTCCAAAGCGCAATTTTTTTTTTTCACTTTAAGAGATTTTTGAAGAAATTACTCTGTTAGAAACTGAAAGAAGAGATTCAGTCGGCCTAAAAAGGAAGAAAACAATCTTAATTTTTCTCTGCCAAAATTCATTGTTCACTCAAACTGCCTCTTTGTCGAAATGTCGTTGACATTCGCAAATTGTCGGTAAATGGCCATTTCATATTTGACGTTGGCGATGAATGTTCCAAGTGTTTTGTTTCTTCAAATTTGGCAACAAAACAAAATCCACTTTAGAAGAAGGTTTATTGTTCTATTCTTTGTGAAATTAAAGTTTTATTCTCTTATTAATCCATTTTCAGCATTTACTTGTTATTTCAATAGAATTTCATCTTAAGCTTAAGTTTTAATTTTCAAGAATAGAATTCTTGTCTCAAATATACTTAGAATTTTGCTCTGTTGATCTTTTTCTCATTTAAAATCAACTTTAATCAAACCGATTACGGAATTAGCAAATAAATTAATGTTTTTATGTAATTAGTTCGTTTTGAAAGTTCAACAGTTCTTAAATAAAGATGATTGGAAGGTCAAATTCAATTTCATCATCGTTTGAAAGCGATTCCATTTAGTTTTCAGATTCATCCAAAGCAGAATTGATTTGGAAATATCACATTTGGTTCTAAACTTACGATGCAAAGTCGATGTAAGTAAGAGTTTTTTTTATGAAAATAAATCTCTCTTCTTTTGAACGTTCTAGACTTTGAGTAGCCGATTCCATTGAAACGTTTCTTGTTTAATTGTTTATTTTTTGTCCGACGTAAATGGTTTTTCTCAAAGTTAGGCGTTCATCTACATCTCAAAGAGAGTGTTTCTATTGAGACCATGGTACTGTTGCCATAGGAAATCTTAAAAATACAACAATTCGAGAAAGAATTGAATCAAAATTCGAATTTAATGCTTTTAAATGCTCGTTTAAACAGTCTTTAATAAAGAATTCTTTTAAAGAAATCGCTTAGGCTTCGAATGAATGTAAAGAACTATTAGCTAATAAAGAAGAGTTATTCCGGGACAATGCTCTCTCTATCGCAGCGAGAGAGTCTTGCTGTTGCAAATCATTCAATTCTCGCCATCGAATGCAATGGAATTTGAATGATACGACGTGGTTATTATGAAAACCAACATGAGTAAGAATCAGCCCGCTGTGCCAATAACAATTACACAGTTCACGATATTTCCTATTGTGAGGTCTTTTTCTCATTTGTATATTGAGCCATCAATCGATTGAATCGATTCAAATTAAGAAAGTGATCAATTCATCGAAATGTTTCTTCATAAACTGACTGAAATTCCTAAATGTTCCATTATTTGTTTTCATTGAAATTAAAAGGAAAAGAAATGAAATTATGTGAATGGGGAATTATCCAACAAAATTCATATCCAAAAATGAAATTAAATGAAAGTGCCCGATCTAATCTATTTGATTGCTATCAAAATATCAACAAAAACCACTCACTTTGACAAAAATGAAGGACACACATATTGCGTCAATTTTTAACGTGCCGCTGTTTATTGTTATCAATTATTTACCAACAATATTTAATTAAATGTTCCGAAAATGGTGCGCACGAAATCACACAAACCATTTGGTGTGACGTTGATCTAACAGCACAGCTGTACGCAATGTTTTCTATTCCGTTCTTGCAAATGCAACAATTCTTCTTCAAGTCAATTTGTTGAGTGTCGAATTGTTTGTCGACCCATTCATGGTAATGCATTTTGAGTGCACAATTTCGTGCACTTTATTGAATTGATCGAATAAGAGAATAAGAGAATAATGCAATATTGAACAACTTAATTGACGCATTATTATGTGACTATAAATTAATAAATTTCATCATTTTAAGATGTTTGAATGGTGACAACCAGTAATTTTACCGCACGTAGGCGTTTAGATATCGTTTGAAAATTGACTATTTTGTACAGCTTAATACTTTTCTTTGGTTCTTTTATGTGGTTTTGGAACACAAAAGAAACGGAAATTTTGAAAGAAAGAACAATTGGTTCTTTTTGAGCAACAAAACGACATTTTGTAAGTTTTTGTTTATTCGATTGAAAAATTGTAGTGAAGAGTTTATATTTTTTAAAAATTCAAGTGAACAATGATCTTTCTTAAATGATTGTTTGTTGTTTTAGATTGTTCACTATATTCCGACAAGAACACAAATGAATGCAGAAAAGTAAGAAAAAAAATATAATAAATTAGAAGAAATATATGAAAAAAATGAAAATAACTTTTTAAATTCCAAGTGAAAAGACAAAAAACAAAAAACAATTCATTTCCATAATTTCATTTGTAAAACATATGCAAAACATTGTCTTGTCGCGATTTGTGCTAGAGATTAAAAGTAGCATTTGAAATTTAGGCTTCTAGTTCTTTGCGCTAGATTTTCGTTTGTCATAGAAAGAATTTCGCATAATTAATTTTCTGTCAAAATTACCATGAACTTGGCTATATTCTAAGCTGAAATCTAATTCTTAGCGAAATATTCAAGTTGATATTCGCAAATTGTGAACTAAAAAGAAAAAAAAAAATAGAAATTTCACGGATTTTTTTTTTCGTGTTCTGGTTGAATAGCGTGAAATAAATTGGCCAAAAATTATACATTTGATGTGTGATGGTGTAAAACAATAGGAACGTAACAATGAGACGATTAAAAGTACGTCAAAAAAAAAAAGAAAATAATCACAAAGTTGATTCATTAACGTGGTAGATGGTTTGAGCCATAGAGAACAAGAGAATAAACGAAGTTGACGAGAATGAAAGGGAGAAAAACAGATAAAAAGAGAAAAAAGAGAAAGAGACACCGAAAAAAGAGCGAAATGTGTGCAAGCAATGTAGTATCGAAGTGAGAAGCAAAATAACATTTCAAGTGCTTGGATGTATTGAGAATTTAGCGAAAAGAGAAACAAGAAACAACAACGAGAAGTGAAACAGCTGGTAATCGTGTCAGTAAACATGAGTCAGCGCACCAGATCAACTTCACAATGTTTACGTGTATCGCTATATGAATGTTGAATAAATAGCATCAAACACAAACACACTTTTGCCCAATGAAACGAAAACGCATATCGAAAGTAAGGAAACTGATTAGATAAAATCTCAACAAAAAACCGTTCAATTCTCGACAATTTGATTGTGAGTTTTTGATCTTTTGCCATTTTTATGGAAAACAAAAAAATTATTAAATTTTTAATTAGTGACATTGAGCGATATTTTTTCAGAGCGAAAAGTGCCGAATGATTCAGATCGACTCAATTTATTTGCGTGTGAAGGTTCTGACAGGTGCGTTGGTGCGGCGGATTCACTTCATTTCATGGAACAATACGGGCTTTGACTTTGGCGATGAAATTTAATTAAAAAGTACATTTGCTCGTTATCTTGTATGATTTAGCACGCGCCGCATTTAAAATGCGCTATTTTTAGACAGATTTCGTCGCACTCAACTGGAACTAATCATCTAATCAAAACACAAACGCAACGGAATTCAAGCGGCAAATGCTCATTTCGGTAATGAACAATGTTGAAGCAATTTTCGTCTTGTTAAGACATGATGAACTTGATTTCGATTGTTGTATTTTTGTTCAATCGAAGAAAATTGAAATAGATTTTGATGAAAAATTTGCAAATTTTCGAGTGAAAATATTTTTTGAAAATTTCACTAGAAAATTCACTTTTTTCCTTCAATTCCGGATGAAATCAACTTTTTTCGCGCAATTTATCATTTTTTTTTTTCTTGAAAAACATTAATCTTTTTGAAGAACAAAAATCAAAATTCCAAAAAGAACTGCATAATCGCTTAAAAATTCTTGCCAAAAGCACGCTTGAGTGCGATAAATATATAAAAATAACCGATAAAAACAGATCTCTTGATCAATATATCTGGTTTCATAATCGGAATCGTGGCTATAAAATGTGAAATTTATCGTTTTCGCTCTGAAATGATATATGAAATCTTCTGTTGCGAATCAATCAATTGGCGATCAAATTACAAATCTATCATTTATTTGGTATTTATCAGTGATTTGTTCATACATGAACATCTCATGCGAACTCTTTTCCGCTTTGTCTCTTTCCATCATATGCGGTGTACGTATGTGTGTGTGTTTCGCATTTGGCATTTTTTTTCCATATTCTTCATATTCCATTGAAGGTGTTCTTTACTATCGACCTGTTTCTCAACTGGCATTTATATTAAAATATATGTTTCCATTTCGTTTGTTCATGTTTTTTTCTCTTTCTACATTTTTATTGGCGGCCCGTTAACATTAACCTTCACGGCATAAGTATTGATTTTGTGTGTGCAAGATCGCAACGTTAAAATAAAAAAAAAAATCAGTCTTTTTTGTTGTTTGTAAAATTGAACGCGATTTCCGATATGGCTGCGGTACACACAATGAAATTCATGATTCACCACCATGGCTAGCACGAATTAATTATTTCATTTGCAGTCTTAATCGATCGACAGACGTGCACAACCGAAAAAAAAAATCTCATTAAATTCGTAATTACACGATGTAAACATAAACATTGGCACAAGGCATTCTCAGCCGATTGTTCGTGTGTCTGAAAATTCTACAATTTTGTTTTTTTTTTCTATTTCGTTGGTTTTGTTTTTTTCCTTTGAAACTTGGTGAACTCTTTTCATGTGTGAGATCGAAAAATAGCCAGTCATTCGACAGGCCATTCTTTAACGATCTTCATAATAGCACATTTGGAGTTATTGTTTTGTTGAAAGCATTGAATCGACGAAATGGTAAATGGCGCGAGTAATGAACGCCCGACTAGAGTTCAACTGCAAATATAACACACACACTCACACACACATTCAGAGGAGACAGAGAACGTGCAATCGATAAAAATACGGAACGTGTTTCTGCTTCGTCAATTTCATATAGGCAAACAATGAGTGCGATTGTGATGATGATCGCCAACAGAATGCAAAATTATCATTTTTCATGCTGATCACCCAGATACACACGATCTCAACTATGAGATTGCAATTTGCATGGAAAATACATGGTTTCTTTTTTCGCGCACGAAATTTAGTTTTATCCGCAATGGATTTTAATGCGCATTTTTCTCCTCGATGGTAACTTAGAACCCAATTGCAACAGTCACTGAGTTGGCGGAATTTTCGATTTCTTTTGTTTGTTGTTTTTTTCACTTCAATTTCTTGTTTTTATTTCTGTTGTTTTTGTTTGCGATTTTATGATTTCTTGGTTTTTTGTTTAGATGATTTCTTGATCTGTTGATTTCTTGTTTGTGGAACTCTTTTTTTTTTCATTTAAAACTCCCTTTTTTGTTCAAACACCGAAACGTGCTTGCCTTTTCGAATTTAAATGAAGTTTTCAATATGAAATTATTATTTTTTTTTTTTATATTCAAATCAACTTTTCTCATTTGAATGCTTGAGCGCAACGCATTTATGACAGTCTCTGAACTGGAAAGATTTAGTTTGATGAGAAACGACCGGCTGTGCATCGAACACCCTCGGCTTTAGGCTCAACTAATTTTGCTAATTATGATTCAACGCGTATTTTATTTTCGATCTTTGAAATTCCAGACGAGATGAAGCAACTAATTAGAGTCAAGTATTACCATGATGAGTGATTCGAAAACGATGCAAAACCAACAACATGAGTGAATTTAATTCGAAATGTTTTTTAAAAGTTTCCGACTGTAGTTGCTTCAATTGAAATGATTCAATATGAAAGATGAGGAACCAAATGGAACCAAGAAGAGCCAAGATGAGGCAAGGCGACTCAAGATTACCCAAAATGAATTATGGAGACCCAAGGCAAGTTATGAGACTCCAAGACGAACTATGAGGACCTAATGGAACCAGACAAATCATAAAGTTCCAAAACGAACGATAAAGCAAAATCCTTTTTTTTCCGCGAAAAAATTAGTTTTTTTTCCATATTTTTCGACAAAACATGGTTTTTATTGGAAAATTAAACTTACTTGAATTGTAAGAGTCTCTTTTCTGGAAATTTTTTCATTTTATCGTCTTTTTTCTAAAAATTTCACAGCCTGATTGATTTGGTGCATTACAATGCATAGAAATTATTGAAATCAATGAAAGTATTGAGATAGTTGAATAAAAGTATCGAAAATATCAAAAATATTAAACGAGACAAATCTTCAATATGAATAGGGTTTTTTCAATTGATTTTCCCTTAGTTTCACTTAATGAGATCCAAAATCAGTGAAATTTGGTCTTTTGTCGGGAAAAGAATTCGATTTTTTTTTTTTATGAATTCATTGGTTTGTTCATCGAACATATATTGTTTAAGAATCTTCTGAATGTTTCTCTGTTGAAAAAAAAAAAAATCAGTTCACCAAATCATCTTCATGGTTTGAATAGTCATCATTGTATGATTGTTGATTCGTTGTAATAACATTTGTTTAAATTCATAAAATGGTATGATTTATCGGCCACAGTCTGTTGCGCATTTAGTTCACCTGGAACAAAAGAGCCGCCTGAAAAAGAAAAAATACCTAAGCGAATGCGAAAGAGTGAAGTTGGCAGTCGCATTGCTCAATAAAATTCTATTGTTTATTTTGCCATGTTGAATGCGGTAAATCCAATGTTTTTGAATTTATGATTACAATCACAACATTTTAATGTTGATTTCAAACGAAAGAAGTGAATGGGATTACAATTTGACAAAACAAACAATTGTACAGATTATACTACTAAAGATGGAAAACAGAAATTCAGCTTATGGAACTGTGTCATTTGAACATCGAAAAAAATTGGTTTGGTGACACTAATCGAATGTGATTGTCAGTTATTTTCTAATTAATTTTGAGAGAGCACTTTGATAGACGCACACATGAAAAAAGCGAATTCATTTGATATGAAAACGATAGACGAATGAAAAATTGATGGTTCTTTTTGCGTCGATCCGATTCGGGTGGAGAAAATAAATTCGGTGACAGGTTTAATTGAAATGTTTGAGATGAATGATCGTTACAGCTCAAAATGGGCAATCACCCGGCGCCCATTGATGCTTGAACACAAACCATCATTGAGAGCGAATGATAGAGATGATGCTTGAGCACAAACATTGATTAATCCATGTCAGTGACATACCATGTCTGAGTGATTGCCTGGCATAATCTTAATATCCATGTTCAATGACAAACAACATTATGAAACACCAATCATCCCGTGTGGTCTCCGACTAATTTACATCTTTCTCTCATGATACATTTTATGAACACAAAGTTAATTTTTCTCGCATTTACATTAATTTTGATACAATTTCGTTTTGTCTTGAGTTGTTGTTTCATTTTGAACGAAAATGATTCACGAAATGTTTACATTTTTTTTTTTTCTTTTTTTTTTCGTCAGTTTCGACCAAACAAAAGCCGTTAAATTAACACCATTGAAAAACCGTTAAAAAATCATGTACACATTTGCACTTTCTAACAGCAAATGTGACCCATAACGAAACAATTCATACACCCAAAACCATGATGCACAACATTTCGTGTGAGCGCGCGCGAGAAAACAAGAAAATAAACTAGACCATTTTTAATCGTCCAGATGGTAAGCGGCGATTACTATTTAATTGGAATTATTTTCATATTCCGTTCGTCAATATGCTTTTTTGGCTTCTTTTGTCGACAAAACTAACGTTTTGTCTTTGCCTTTTTTTTTGGTTGTTATTTTGGTTGCGCAAGAATTTGGAATTTAACATGTTTAATCCAATTTTGGTGGCGGCACAACCTCAAAGCGGACATACGTTTGCACCAAATGGACGTTCATTGCACATTTTCATAAACAAACATTGCTTATGGCATTAGGTTTAAAGAGAATTTATCGAGAAATGTTTTCAACAGTTTTCAAGAGATTTTTCACAATTCACGTGGACTAGAATTGGATATTTAATCGTTTTTAACAACATTTTCTATTAGTTTTTAGGATTTTCGTTATTTTTTCAGCTTTTCAGCATTTTTTTTGTTGCAATTTCCAGAAGAATTTCCATCATGTTTGAACATTTTATTACTTTTTTGGTGTTTTTCATTCAAATTAGTGCATTTTTCGTTCATTTTTTCCATTTATTTTGAAAAATCAATCGCAAAACTTTTCATAAAACTTGAATATTTACCATGAATGATGAATTACTTGAATCATTTTGAATCAAATGATTCATTTAAGTTTAATCATGATTCCCATGAGAAAATTGTATGTTTTTTGACCGCATTTTTCTAACAATGAAAATCTATTGAAGAAGACTGTAGTCACCTGATGACCTTTGAAAACATGTTCATTTTTTTGTTCATGTTTCATTCGGTAAAACTTGTCATCATCAATGAGAACGATGACACGTCTATTAAACAAAATTTAAATTAAAATTGCGACTTAATTCCAAAAAAGTTACATTTTAGTTTCACATTGAATGTGTTCAAAAAAAAAAAAAAAAAAACTGTACAATTTGCAAGTTTTCCATCCGATCGCATAACATCCGTTATGGCTGTGTCAACCATTCGAGAATGTTTTTTTTTTTTAACCGATTTACTTCAACTGTCACACTTGACAATATCTTGTTATTTCTAAAGTGAAGCGTAAAATGATGCGAAATGTAGAAAAGAAGCGTGAATTGTAAAAAGAGCAAAGAACTTTCAACGTAGCAATGTTCCAAACGGTAAATTACACATCAAAAACAATGTAATAGCTTCTGTTAGCAGCTGATGCGCTCATCTTATCCGTTGCTTGAGTGCGTTTTGAATAAAAATTGCTATTGCTTAACCGATCGTTGGTGAAATAAACGGATCTGACGATACAAGTAGATCCGAATGCGATGGAATAGAGAAATAAGATGAAATTAGCTGAAATCTGTGAGTAAAGTTAGCGAAATCGAGTCAAAGGTGAGCAAAGCGAAGTTAATTCATCATTTTTAAAGTGAAACATGAATATTTCCAAACAAAACATTGTATTAGATGAGTCATAATTTGGAGTCGATAGCATTGTATATTTATTTAGAGACTAAAGACAAAACAAGTTTGTCGATTAAATCATTGGGCCATTTTGAGTAATCTTTGTGTGGGATGAATTGTGTATCCAAATTTAGACCGTGATCGATTCGAAGCGTTATTCGCACATTTTGAATTGCCCGTTCGCAATTCCGTGTTTGCCAATTCTGGCTTCGCCTACAGATCGGCCTCTTATTTTGGTAATTCGATTAACAAACACACAAAATTCTGTGGTTTGTTTTTTTTTTTTAATGCCAACCACGATATCTTCTTCGCCAAGTGAAGCAACATAGTCATTAAACTTCCAATCAAAATTAAAAACTCATCAAGTTTTTTTCTGTTGCGCTCAATTTTGGCCTCAAACAAAACAATGTCAACTACGGGCTATAAAAACATTGCAAAATTCCATCGTAAACTGACCAATGACAGTTATTGAAATGATAGAAAATCACTTAACTTCAAATGCTACAGTTTCTCTCTCTCTCTCTCTCTCTCTCTCTCTCTCTCTCTCCCTTTGTCTCTCTTTTTCTCTCTTTGTCTCTCTTTTTCTCTCTCTCTCTCTCTCTCTCTCTCTCTATCTCTTTCAATGGAAAAAATGTACGTTTTTCAATGGACGAGTTGATTACATCGTTCGGACGGATGCAAGAAGAACAAAGCAATGAAATGACTTTTGTTTGATGAAAAAACAAAGGTTTTTCAAAGAAGTCACACTTAGAAGATCGTTACATTGATTACATTATTTTCATTTGAGATGCATGAATAGGCTGAAACTCGTAAAAGTTTCTCTTTTCGATTCGTCGACATACTCCGTATGCGACGGCCTATATGCGATTAAATAATTTTGTTTTTTCTTCTTCGCTCTGAAACAAATCATAAAAAAAAAAACATTGTTCGTGTGAATTCCAGGTAGAGCGAAAAAAAACAACATACAACCATTACCGAATTAAACACTTTTAATCTCGTTACAACTCTCAATGGCCGTCATCGCTTCCGACAACATTTTTCTACTTTGATATAAAACACATTTTAAACAAAATTACATAAAATAGACCATGCTTCGTATAAAACGCAGTATTCAATGTTTACAATGGCAATTGTTTGTGGGTTTTTTTTTCTCTCCGTCGAAATGATTTGGTTGTATACGCGACGGTAGCAATAGAAACTTACTTCTCCAATTACCTAACGTTAACGATGATTTTTGTGCGCATTCCAAACTTTTATTTCATTAAACACAAACAAAAACAAAAACTCTTATTGCTTTTCTGTTTTTGTAACATATAAGTTTAATTTTTTGCAATGTACACGTGAGCAACAGAAAAATCATTCTCTTACGATCGATTTTCAAGAAATATTACCACGAAACTCTTTTTTTTAATCAAATTCCCTTCTTTTGAATTCAATCGGTAGTAGTTTTTATCATATGCAACTATGGGAGAAAGTCCCGACAACAATTTATCAACCAATTCAATCGATTTCAATTCCAAAGCAACAGTTATGAATTGTTTCATGTTTGCTCTGTTGTTTTTTGCATTTTGCACCTCAATACGAATTCTTGAAGGAGTTTTTTTTTTGCAAAATTCGAGAAACTTTGTCAAAATTCATAAAAATTTTGAAAAAAACTTGAAAAATTGAAAATTTCCAAAAAGTTTGAAAATTTCCAAAAAAAATGGACCAAAAGTTTGTAGAATTAAAGTGAAAAAACCTAAAAAATCGTAAATTTTCGAAAATTTGGGAAAGAAAATTGTTGAAGTTACTTTGAAGATCAAAATTTGCTGGTCACAAACTCGAAAAAATTCGTAAATTTCTTTGAAAAATTCGCAAAAATGGCAATTTATTGCAAAATCCATCAAAAAACGACAATTTCTTAACAGAAACATTTTGATCTTTATAATCCATACCAAATTTACCAATTTCACACCGACTTCCACTGAACAAGCGAATTTTGTCATAAATTCTATTGTTCTTTCGCCATTAAAGGTTACCGATGTAAATTGAATGGTAAAACTTCGGTTTCGGTTGTTAACTTCAGAATAGAATGTTCCGAAACGAGTTTTTCCTGTTGTTTGTTTTAAATTTAAATGAAATTATGCATAATTCTGAAGCCAGGAAGCGATAAAAATCCAAATTTAGTATAAATATGAATATGTTTGAAATCAATTGAATGAAATTTATATGAAAAAAAAAAGATGAAATGTTCAAAATGTCGAGTTCCGAAAATGACTCAATATTATTTAGTTCTTATTGGCATCACCGTTGGCCGAAGGCAACGTAATAGATCAAAGGGTTAAGCTGCGTCGAATTTGAATATTTAGCGAAAAAGTGCTGTGGAACGAATTGGTTTTACATTTAAAAAATCTCAGCGTTACACAGTCGCATTTTGTTCATCTTGATTTTGGTCGTCATTAACGTGTGAAGCAAAAGTTTTCATCTGAAGGGAACAAAAAATGTCAGCGCTAAGAATAAAATCTGTGCAAATTGCGCATTAGCGAATAAATTAACTCGAGATCTATCTGGTCATTTGACTTTTTCAATGTGTTTGAAAATCATAAATAAATCGCTTTACCAATAACTAAACTCGCAGAGGTGATGAGGAGTTTGTTAATGTGTTTTTTTTTTAAATCCAAATTTATTGTTTTGATAGCGATGAAAAATAAGCAATTATGTATTTCAGAAAGATCGCTCTCATCACGTTGGCCAAAATTGATTGCAATTGAGTGTTTTGTGTTTCTTCTTCTCTCTCTCTCTCTCTGTCTTTCTCTTTCGTCTCTCTTTCGTCTGTCTTAAGTTTGTTCAATTAACGTCGATTAGCCATTTGCGCGAAGGTCATTTCGTGTTTGAATGCGCCCCATCATTCCTGATTATGTTCAAAGATTAGGAAATAAATGATTACATCGTCTTTGCAATGTTAATCATTGTTGAAAATTGTTATTAAATTAAATTGTGTTTTATATTAAAGCCGGTAATTCTCACGAGTCTCTTCTCGTTGGTGTTCAATGGTCGCGCCTGCTCTGTGGTGATGAAACCAATTTTAATTGTGGCTGAGAGTGGCCAACATTGGGTGATTTAATTCACATGCAGATTGCCAAACAAGACAAAATGGAATGAAGACGATGCCGTCATTCAAATTTTTCATCATTAATCTGATTTGTGTGTGACATTTGACATCAATGCTTGCGATTCGAAGCTCTGACATTCCCATGAATACCGTTTGTTTTCAATTCATGTGACGCTTCGGAACTGACCCGAATTGCCAATTTAGCAATGAGCCCATTATATTTGCTGTTCGTTTCACTTCTATTTAGCTAAAGGCCAACACCGAATCAACACAGCGAAAAATCGATTTCAATCAATGTGCTTGCTGCAGCACAATAAACATCCAAACAAACCAACAAATATTCCCATTTAGAATCAACAGTATCGACGTTTCAATCAACAATTCACCGCTGGAGTTTTTCGATTTCATACTAAAATCAAACTCAATTGTTATGCATTTTCCGCTTCTTTCTTCTTCTTCTTCTTCTTTTTCGTTTCATTCGACTTTGGATCGCAAAACTAATTTGCAAATCACGCACTTTTCTTGTAAATTCAACAAATCGAAACAAATGAAATTGCATGGTTTTCTTTTTGTTATTGTTTAATATCAATGAGGCGCTCTTCTTTGCATTTTATTGATAAAAGTTTTCCAATTAAAATTATTTGTTTTGTAAATATGCCGAAAGGGAAATGAATATCAATCATTTATATAGATAACACTGTTTGAAAAGACACACAAAGAAATGCCCATTTTTCATACGGTTCGTATTCACATTACAGAAAATTACTGTAAGCAGTAAGCATTGAAACTGAAACCAAGGTGAAAATGTTTACTTAATTCATAAAAGCGGAACATAGTTTTAAACATTTTTTTCTTCATTTCTTACATTTCTTTTAGATAGTTTTGAATGCTTTTTTAAGAGTTTTCTGTAAATTCAGTGATATTTAATGATTTTTGGCGTTTTTAGAGCGACTCGATTCGCTAGATTTAAATTATTTTTGGGAGATTAAAATCATTTTCTTAAATTTGATACATTTTACCAGATTCAAACAATTTTCCATGCATTTTTAAGCATTATCATGAAGTAGTAAATCATTTTTAATGTTGAAAGCGAATAATTTGGCCATTTCCAGATGAATTTACCATTTTCAGTTGAATTTATGGTTTTTCATAAGATTCTCATTTTGTTTTCTACATTTTAATCACGAAAGAATGGATTTTCTCGTTTCAGTTACCGTTTTGAACGGTTTTTCTTGGCAAAGACCATACAATTTTATTGAAAATTTACATTAAATCTCACAAAGCCAATCGATGTCCAAAATATTAATTTCAAAGAGCAATTTTCAATTTTTCTCTTTGAGAAATATATGTAGAAAACAAAATTTCTCAAAAAGCGTATTTTTCTCCCGAAGAAAGCAAATTTTTTTCGAAAAACCAAATTCAAATTGATTTCAAGTTTTCTTTTTTGGTCGAAAAATGCAATTTTTGTCAGAAGAAATCATTTTTTGTCCGAAAATCAAATCACTTTCACTGTTTTCTCAATCTAAAGAATGGCCTAAGGCAATTTGTTTCCATTATTTATTTTTCGCACAAAAAATTTTCATCTTCGCATTGGCCAAAAATTGTTCAGATATAATTCACCATTTTATTCAATTAGCCACCAGATCTCTTCGTTTAATTAGCCTCAATTTCGTGTTCATCGTCGATGATTATCATTTTGACATCACGAACCCTCTAATGACCACTTTGTCAAACATTGTTTTTTTTTTTCGTTTTTTAAATTAAACTTTCACTAGTCGATGGAAGTGCTATTGCCATTTTGAGACAGATTAATATCAAAATATTCGCAGCAATAGCAGAAGCCAAATCAGTGGCAAAGGCAAAAATATAAGCATAAGCGATAGTAACAATAGCGACAAGAGCAACGACAACAAAAAAAAAAAAATAATCTTGTCATAATTTAGGTAAAAAAAAAAAATCAGCGATCGGCTTGCAGGCAAAAAAAAAATTTGTCGAGTTGATTTAATTACGATTCGAGAAAACGGCCTACTGTTGGCTAAAAATTTAATAAATCGTAATTTGTTGAGATTGAAAAACATCACCGATTAAAGTGCTGTATAACAATTGTTGATGTTCACACAGTTTAAGTGGCTGTGAGCAATCGTCTATTACATGTATTGCTAATGGTGTATTACATGAGATTCATTCGACAATTTTTCACACAGAAAAAGAGCGGGATAGAGTGAGACAGTGAGAGAGAGAGAGAGAGAGAGAGAAAGAGATGAAACAGATATTCATCATCGCGTAATCGCCGGAAAAAATCGCCGCCACCACTCCAAAGCATATTTTTGATGACTTCACAGAGATGCAAATCTGTTGGTGGTGAGATAATCACGATGAAATGAATCACAAATAAAAGTGAATCGGTGGCTATAAAAAGTGAGCATAAACAACAAAAGAATACATAAAACGTGAAGAAGATTCAAATGTGATGAAGAGACACAAGCAAATTATGAAGCCATTTACAAGGCACTTTGTCGTATCGACATGAATTGCTTGTGTTATGATTTCTTGTTTTTTTTTTTTTTCTTTTCTTTTTAGTGGCGTTTTTGTTTGCATTTAGATAATCGTGATTTATGTTGAACAGATTGACTGATTGCGAACACTTCAACAAATAATCTCATTGAAAGTAAATAAATTCGCTGAAATGCATATGAATAAAATGTTATGAGCGGACGATTCGAGCATGCTTAAATTGATTACTTAACCGGCATTTCATCGATCACAGCAATTTTTTTTTTAATGTCAATTTCACCGAATATTTCGATTTTTTTTTGCTCATTTTTGTTGACTTAATTAAGTTTTATCTGATTTTTTTATCGACTTTCCCCACATTTCTCAGAATTATTATTATCAAATGAACCATTTTTATTGTTTTCTTTAGATTTGCACTTTTGTTGCATTTTTTCTGTGATTTATGGATTTGTGGCGATTTTATTTCGCATTTCAATCCGCATTTTCCTTCAAAATACATTTGTTTGCTCTCATTTCGATCGCTTTTGACAATGCTCGTTCATTTTCATTTATTACAACACTTTTCTACTAAATTCTGTTTTTTTTTCTGGAATTTTTCGCTTCTTTCTACTTGTTCTTGCTAATTGTCGCTAATGTTGGGCAATTTTTCATTCGTATTTATTTCATTTCTAAGTTCATTTGCGTTCACTTTTATTTATTTTTGCGTTTTTTGCTCTATTCTCTTGAATTTTCTCATCTCAATCGTGCCTTGTCGGCACATTTGTCGTTTTTACTATTTTTATGCAATTTCTTTGATACATATCTTCAGACGAAAGCATGTTTTTCATAGAATTAATTAAATGTGGACACAAATCTCTCAAAAATTCATCTTTTTCGAGATAGTTATTCATTATTCGCTGTTTTTTTTTTTTTTTTTTTTTTTTGTCCCACTTCTGTCGTTTTTAACAACATTTGGTCATGAGTAAAGGTTCTCAATGAATTTCTTAGGAATGTTTATAATCTAATTATTTCAATGAATTTTGTTCAATGCAATTTTTCATGGAATTTATTCATTTTTCAACATTTTCACAGAAAATGCGTTTATTTTCGCATTTATTTTTAGAGAATTTTCATAATATTTTCAGGAGTTTATTTAAAGTTTGGGAAAATAGGCAAATTTCGAAGTTTTTTTTTTCTAACCAATTTCATCATTTTCGCCAAGATTTTCCGTTCATATTTCAAAAACGAAAACAAAAACAAAAACAAATCAAAAAAATTATAAATTTCTCATAATTTTCTTTGTATTCAACAAATTTCACTCTCGTTTTCAATTTTCGATATGAATAAATGAAGAAATCAAAAGAAATTAGTTCAAATAAAAAGCCATAAACTGAGAAAATTCCACCAACTCAATCGCATTGGCTTCACGTCAAAACACACAAACATACACACACCGTGTTAAGTGTTGAAAGTTGATAAAATATTCGCAGTGTTTGTTATTATGTTAATTATGATGTCGAATGATCGCTCGCGGCCATTGGTTGTTTTGCTTAATTTTGTTTTTGTTTTGGTTTTCTTTGTTTTTGTCTCACTTTATCACATATTTTCATTGGGTTTCGATTTCGTTGTTTCTACAGATTGCAGCAGCGGCTGTTTCTTTTATTATATTGCATATTCTCACACAGTTGATTAGTGTTGCTTTTATTTTTCATATAAATAATAATGAAATGTGTATGTAAATAGCCGTTCGATGCAAAAATGGGCATTTGATAATTGGATTTGTGTAAATATATTTGTGTCCATATCTGTTTTTGAATGATTTAACATTTCCATTAAGCGATATATTAATTGTTTTGTGATTGGAAATGGTTTTATTTGAAAAAAAAAAAAGTTGGTATTTGTTGGTTTTTTGGAATTGGATTTTTATGCAATATGTCGTGAAGTCACGTTTGCTATGCGATCGATGCGGGAATCAATCATTTTTGATGGTATCGAAAAATGGTGTGAAATAGTTTTAGGTCAAAAATCATAATCAAAAAAAAAAAAAAAAAAAAACGTAAAACCCACACAGAAACATGCAGCGCATTGATTTCGTCGAATTCCATTGAAAAAATCGACCAAAATAAGAAGAAAAGAGAAAAATTCATTCTGTAAATTGGCCACCCGTATTTGCTATTCGATTTTAACATAACACGCAAACACTGTTTAAATAGCAAATGGACCAGTAATTGGTTCATAATTATTATGAATTCGAATGGTTAAAAGTGTGCTAATGCGTTCGCAATTTGACGTCGTCGAGTGTTTATCTTATCATTTCTCATCTTATGCAATTGCATTCAAAGCAAAACAATTTCAAATCTCGTTCGATTGATCCATTCAATTGGCAATTGTATATGATACAGAATTTGGTGTGCCTGTGCACCATCGAAAACGTACAATATATGCGGGTCAATAAAAAGTGAATGCAGTGGAAGGTAAAAAATTGAAATCTATGGAATAGAAACATATTCAACGGTCGTTCATCATTAAAATAAAAACGAAAAATTGTATTGACTTAATGAATACAATCAATGCAATTCAATAGAAACCAGTTAAATGTCATTCGCACGGTCAAATATTGCGCAGTCATAGTCAATGATGGTGAGATAGACAGACGAAATGAAAACATGAAAACAAATACATGCGCGATCGCGTGGTGCGGTGCTGCTAAATTTAGCCGAGTTTCCGTCGGGGTCGTTAACAATCGACCAAAAACAGCTGCATGTCCAACGACCGCGTCGTCACTCTATTCTCGTAACCACACACACAGCTCCAATGCATTTTACATCGTCTTGTGTGCACTGATTTTTATTATGTTTATGCTTATGCATATTTCGAAATTGTATAACTGTGGTTTTCTTTTTTTTCTTTTCTTCTCTTTTGCTGTTTATTCTTTTTTTCCGTTTTGTTTTGTTTTGTTTTTTTTTTTTTCAATATTTTTTTCGGTTTTTTTTCTTCTTTATTTTCTGTCTCAAGAAAGTGATTGTGAGCATGAGTTATTCGCGTGCCGTTATCACTGATCACGATCTCAACTGAACTACATACAAGCAATAAAATTGAAAACTTAACGACGTCAATTTCGAGTTCTAGTCGATATCAAATGGTAAAGCGCCTTTTGTTGTATGTTATGTGGTGTGGCGAATGGATTGGATAGTTTCATGGAGGTGAATATAGGCACGTTTGCATTTCAAGGAAACATTTTCAAATCGAAACTGTCCATTCTTTTTCCGCCGTCCAATTGGACGCAGACACATTGAATCAATGGACCATAACTTTACTTTTGACAAACTCTGAACTTTTCTTATAATTTATCCATGTAAATAACATAATCAATGAATTTTCCTCATTCAAGCGATCAATTTACTTCATTTGAAGACCTTTAACTTCTTTTCAAATGATGCAATTGACTTCTCTTTTACTCTCCGTTTGAGTGAATTACATTTTGGCAACGAAGCAATTGGATTGAATTGCATTTGGATTTGAGAATTATGTATTTTGTGGTTTGGTTGGGATATTGCCTCGGCTAATGCAATCATTTTTCATTTGCGGTTTTTTCGATATGAAGCTTTGATTGGGCGAATTTAAACTGAAGGTTTTGGTTTGAAGACTTTGTTTTCGAATCGATTTTGATTTCAACAATCGTCTCAAATGTGGCTTGAATGTTTGGTCTCAACTCGAGCATATTGATAGATTGGCTTCTTTTCGAATTATTTTCTCAACATTTTTACGACTTCTTCTACTCTAAAGAGTGAAAAAAGTGATTTTTAATTGAATTGTTTGAAATCTAAAATTCAAAATTTAAAGTATAAAATCGAACAATCGTTTGCCTTGTTAGCTCAAAATTTTTCTGTCAATTCATTCTCTTCATGTTCATCACAACATTTCATTTCTCGACACATGAATCATGTCATAAATTTCAATTGTTTTCTTGTTCATCATCCTCTTGATATAAAAAAAAAAAATCCAAAAGTTTACATTTGATTTTGAAATGCTCCTTGAAATTCCTTAAAAATTCATCAGAAAACATACAGATTTCCTCTTCATTCTACATCAATCAACAATTGACCGTAATAACCTAAAATCGGTGTTGCGCTAAATTTAATTGACCGTCCAACAGTCGACTAAACATGATGTTTACAATTTAATTTACAGAAAAGAAGAAAAATAAAAAAAAAAACTCTTTCAAAGTCACTGTACTCTGTCAAGTACGCCAGTTCATTTCATGTGTTATTTTTGGTACATGCCAGCAATCGAATCAAATCGCACATTAAACCATGTTTTTAAATTGCGATAAAAACGTGTTGTTGAATCAAGACAAACATTGGTGTATACTGCAGTGGCCAGTTGTTGAATTACTCACGATCATCGAAGGTCAATTGTCATCACGACGGATCCCAGATTGTTGTCTACAGATCAAAATGAATGGCTAATTCGATAAGATACAATTCAATATGAATACGGTTAATTGTTTGAACTACCGCACGAGTGATTGAAAAGCGGAAGCATCAACGGATGCACGCACATTTTAATGGATGATTATGACGACGAGAATGGTTGCAATTGAAATCATTATTTCAATTATTGTAATATGATTTAGTTTTAATGGAAAATGCAATAATTTAATCAACAACCAACTGCTGAGCAGAAAGGCGATTTAGCTTTTCTACGAATATATCCTTTAAAATCGATGGAAATTTCAGAAGTCTTGAAAAGAGAAAAAAAAAATGAGAAAACACTTTGGGAAAAAAATGAAACAAATTGAGAAAAATTGGCAAAAACTAACAAGAATTGAGAAAAATCGACGAAAATAAGCAAAATCAACAAGAATTGAGAAAAATCTCAAAAATTCAACAAAAACACTAAAAAAAACCACAACGAATCATAGAAAACTTTTATATTTTTCTTCCGACGAATATGAATGTTGTCATAATGAGCGAAAAACGTCAAATATG
This sequence comes from Resseliella maxima, assembly GCA_029041755.1. Classification (NCBI taxonomy): domain Eukaryota; kingdom Metazoa; phylum Arthropoda; class Insecta; order Diptera; family Cecidomyiidae; genus Resseliella; species Resseliella maxima. The sequence goes on along the minus strand of JAQOWM010000808.1, from coordinate 68,071 downwards.
ACCGAAAAAATCCTTGATATTTCCATAGAAATGCAAATTCGCGTTAAAATTAATTCCCTCGAGAGACTTGACATTCGTAGAAAAAATGTAAAATACTTGAGTTCACTTGGTCTATTGTTGTGGGAAAATCCGCGAAATTCTATTAAAAACATTGAAAAATATCCATAAAAGAAAAAAAAAAACTCATGAAAAATCCTATGTAAAGCCAAAAATCGCCAATTGGTCATTTGTTAAAGCAGAGCGTCTGTGCTTTGCATGACCTAAACGTGTCACTGTTCCAAATTTAAATGCGCTATTAGAACGATATAATGTGACCGAGTATGTATTTTGGTTTTTTTCTTTTCTGTTTTCACATTCACGTGTTCGGTGGTCGTTTGTTGTGCTTTTCACTTGAGTGATTTTGTTTTTGTGGGCATGTGAATATGAAATTGGCATGCGAAACCGACATGACGTCAGCATCAGTTGTTGCAAATCATATTACGACCTATGACAAATCTGTGTTGCATGCCACTTGCTGTTCACACAACAAAAGATAAAAGAATTCCAAGAAAATATCGCCCGAGGCACAGGTAAATACATGTCGTCATCTCAATTTCAACGATAATTTTTTTTTTTTTTTTGTTTTCGTTTAAGTTTTGATGATGATTCCGCCGGCATTTAGTAAATGTAATTTCATTAACATCATTGTTTCATGATCCAATTAATTAGAGAAAGAAAAATCAACGAGAAAATGATACAGAATGCGGTATTACACTAATGATTTGCCAATTGCTGTTTCTGCATCACTGCTGAAATAGAAGGTAAACAACTACAAACCCAAACACAAACTATTCGATGATTGATTTCTTTTCATTTTGATGGTGTTGAATTTATAGGTTTTTTGTTCGGTTTGAACAGTTCAGGGAACGAGAAACTTTTGAGATGAAGAATGGAGCAAGAATGACAGATTGGGTTAGAAATAGAGTGAGAGAGAGGGAGAGAGAGAGAGAAGGAAAGAGGGAGAGAGGGAGAAAAAGAGAGAAGGAGAGTAAAAGAGCGAAAGAGAAAGAAGTTTGCACAGAGTGTGGCTAAAGGAACTTCTTTTCTTTGAAACTTTTCGATTCGAAAATTGTATTTTTGCTTGAAATACAAACAAATGAAACATTTTGTCTCGAAAAGTGTCGTTTTTGTTTATTCAGCTCTCTTGTCTCTTCACTTCATTTCGTCTCAACACCGACTTCAATTTTTCCATTTCAAGTCTTTTGCTTCACCCAGTGTCTTTGCACTGCACCAGCATCGAAATAGATACCGAACAACTTGTGTATTTGGTTACGGAAGACTGGCTTGAGACCGCATTAACGCTTTTTTTTTTCTTACACGCACACCAGCATGAAAGAAGAAAAAAAAAACGCACTGATTTCATCACCCAGGCGAATTGAATTTGTCGCAACATGGAATGGTGATTGCAACTAGCGTAACAACTTGTAAACGCTCTTGCTGTTTTCTTTGTGTCTGTAATTTGTCATCCGGAGAACCATATTAATAATTAGCAAAGTGACAAACAAATTGGTAATTTGCCAACTGAACACAATGGAGCCTTAATTAGTTCAACTGCTTGAACAACTGCCTTCAACGTAACAAATTCCATTTCGATGCAACACACATTTTATCTTAAAGCGAAACAGAAGAGAGAGAGAGGGAAGAGAGAGAGAGAGGGAGAAAAATAATAATAATTCATGTTATGAATTGCGTGCCACAAATGTTCAATGAGATTGGTATGCAAATTGCAATGAACAAAGCGTAAATGAAGCATTTTCTCTTATATCATGACCAAAGCGCAATCAACTGAACTAATCGCATTATTAACATTACTTCTACACAATTTCATTATAATTTTCAAACATTTTTTTTTTCTTTTTTTTTTTTGATGACAGTGCAGGCATTTCGAACAAAGAAGCGATACACACTGTTGAAGGGTCGTTTAACAAATTCTTTCGAAAGAGCTATGATGTCACGAGGGAGTGACATTCGAAGAAGGTAATTAATTAGGAGGACGGATATTGGTGACATAAAGACAAATGTCTTTAGGAAACTATTTATTTGATGGATTCAGGAATTTTTAGGCTCGTTGACATTTTGGGTGTTTCGTTTTCGTCCATTCACTCTTTAAAAGTTCACTCTGCTCTCAGTTCAAAGTGATTTTCGACTCTTTGCTTTTGGACACTTTGTTATTCAATTCTTCCGATCGACTTTGAGTAAATTCGCTAAATTCACCACGAAATTAGACATTTTTCTCACCTTTCAATAAACGAACTCTGTAATTTTCACCGAAAATCCAAAATTCTCACGATTTCAATCTTTCAGTATTGTGAAACCATTCAAAATGCACAATTTTCTTCAATTCAATTGTAAATCCTGGTTTAAATCAATAATTTTCTCAATCTCAAACGATTTTTGTTTATTATCAAATTGCAGTCGATCAAATCATTTTCACTTTCGTGATGATAAGAGTTTCCGTGATGAAATTTGAATTTTCCCAATCTCAAAAGGCTATATCTCTCTCTCTCTCTCTCTTTCTCTCTATCTTGAGAAACGAAAAACTGCAGTTTCTTCGCTAAACGAAATGATTTCCATTCAAAAACCTCATTAAGACATTTCGTGTGTCGGATCAAAAGTGATTTTCGACATGATTTCTTCAATGTTCAGTTGTTCTGTTTCAATGTCTGTTTTTATTTCCATTTTTCTCTTTCTCTGTTTCTCTGTTTCTCTCTCTCTCTCTCTCTCTCTCTCTCTCTCTCTTCTCTCTTCCTCTTTTCCTTCCAATTCAGCCTTTCCGTTAATTTCATTGCAATCGGTTTTATTTCAAAAAGTCTTGAATGATATTTTCCAAAAAGAGGGAAAACAAATTGTATTCTTTGCGGCTGAAATTGACTGTGAAACGTATTTTAAAATGGATTATGAAGTGAACAATTTGTAATAATTGAGATGATTTTGACGTTTCAATAATAATTTTAAATTGAAATGCAGCAATTTGCTCTTGAAATTCAGCTTCACTTCTCGTGTTACATTCTCTTCAATGTTTCATCATTTCCACTTTATAATATTCGGAAATGTGTATTGAGTGGATGATCAAAAATGATGTTGAAATGCAAATGATTTGATGGATCCAATGAATGCATTTTACAATTTAACAATCAACAAGATTACCGTCATTTCAACATATTTTTTTCCGTTGGCAAGCAAAATGCAAAGAAAAAAAAAACAATGATTGTTCAATTCATCCGATGGAATGTATGCAACGTACAAAAATGCCACTTTCGATGATTACTTTCATTTTCATTTGTATTTAAAGCGTTTGTTTAGATGCGTGCGAATAAGCAACCCTTTCCAAGGTCAATTCTCAGATCCGCCCGAATAAATGATATGTTTCAGTCATTGGCACTGTGATTCAATTTCAGTTGAAAAGAAAATCACTTAGCCGCAAAAAGGTTATGGAGCCACACAGCTCGTTAATTGGTGTTTTTTTTTTCTGTTTTGTTTTTTGTTTTGTTTTGTTTTGTGTAGCAGCCGCAATGGCATTGAAATGAAAACAGAGAACTCTATTCAGAGTACGAAAAAGCAGAGAGAGAGAGGTGAAAGGGAGCAATCGCATGAGATAGAAACAGATACAGAAATAGAAAAATAGTGAAAGAGAGTGAGCCAAAACTGAATTTATCAAAAGAGACAGAGCTAAAAAGCGTGCGACTGATGTCTTCAAACTCCATCCATTTGTGTTCCATTTGTTCAACGTGAATGATTAATTCGATGCGATTTGTATTCATTGTTTCACGTGTGCAGTTCGGTTGCTATTTCAAAGTCAATACGCTCTGACATTTGTCACACTGAAGCAATAAAAAAAAAGCCATTCCAATGCGTGCCACGACATTTGTAAGCTCAAAACAAGCGAAATTGTTCATTGTGGAAAAACGAATGGGAAAAAAAGCAAATCACGCAAAACAAAACACCGAAGAAAGAAAATGAAAACTATGGAGTTGATGGCCTTGAGAATATATTTTTATTTTTTTTTTTTTTGCACAAATGAGTAGTTTATACGTTTGCGCCGCTTGAAATTATACTCTCAATTCTCAGGCGTGCAAACAAAGTTCTCTGCGGCCTCAAAAAGTAAAAAAAAAAAAAAAAAAATTACAACTTTTGTGTGATTGATTGAATGCAGTACATTAGTCACCTTTGTGCTTTGGAAGGTAACATCGATGGCGATATCTTTTTCGTTGAATCAAATGCAATTCATGGCATTAATTGCGTTTGCTTTGCAAATGAAATCAACAGCAGTTTCTTTTGTTTTGCATGCCGAGGATACAAACCATTTAATAGCTGTAAATGGCTCAATTAACGCCATTCAAATGTCATAGAGTGCAACAAATCTTCACTTCTTCTTCTTCTTTTTCGTTTTCTCATTGCTTCATTTAACCAAAAACCACCGCTTAAATTTAACGGTTCGTTGTTATTCACTCGATTTACACTCATCGAACTGTTTAACTCCGTACGTTTCGTGAGAGCATTCTGAGTACAATACCATCAATTGTGCGTCTTTGCGCGGTCGCTGCTGCAATCGTCTAGAATTTTTTATTTTTTTTTTTGAATTGTTTTTCATCCATTACAAAAGGAAAAAAAAAAATATTGCACAATTAATGCCATTATATTCGTGCTGCGTAAATCTGATTAAATAGCATTTAAATTAAAATATTTCCCCAGCGCTTAGATGGCGGCTGAGGGGAATCAGTTCTTTCGCTCTGTTGAAGCTAACACATTGTAACCGTACTGCAAACGGTACACAATTTGATGTATAATTAAAATCAAAACATTGCACATGGGCACGATAATTATGGGAACATAATGCACACACAATTTCAAAAACCAGAACAAAGTTCGAATAAACTCAACGAATGAATAGCCTCAACTTAAGAGAGATAGATTGAAACCGTTCGTTTTTTTAGATGAGAATCAAAGCAAAAATGTCTTTCATAGAACAAACAATACAATCGAAACAATTCTTAACTTGCCAGTGCAATTATGATCAATTTCTTTTGCACTGAAGTTGGCAAACGATTTAAACACACAATTCAAGCAAATCAATACAAGCAATTGCTCGTTCAAATGATATGAAAGGAGAAAAGTCAGAAAGACGATTTAAGAAAATGAAGAAGAAAATCAATGATATTGCATCACATGTTAAATTACATCATTACTGAACGATTTCGCTTCTGAATTTCGCTTGAATTCATCTTGAATTGTGCATTTTCAATTCTTAAATCGATTTCACCGTTAACTTTGACCATTTACTTACTTTGTTTCACATTTTCTTTCTTTCGTTTTGTTTTTTTTTCTTTCGTTTTTTGTCTTTTCTCTCTCTCTCTCTCTCTCTCTCTCCCTCTCTCTCTCTCGTTTTTGTTTTGTTTTTTTTTTTCTTTAAAATCGTTTAGTTTGTTTTCTTCATTTCTTTTGCTCTGCAATACAATTTCACATCCATTTCAATAACAGTAAATGAGCAAGAAAATTGCACTTTTTTCTTGGAAAAAGAAAAAAAAAAGCGAAAAATGGTCTTTCAATATTTGGAAAAACTCTTTTCATATTTTCATTACTTTTTGAAGTTAAATTACTTTTGATTTAAACGAAAGTTTGAATGATTGTTAGCATTTCGACGGACATTTTTTTTTTTTTTTTTTATTCATCGAAATGTTTCAAATCACTTTTTCTTTGTTTCAGTTCAATATGTTTGTTGTTGCCAATAATGTTCATATTTCAGCGTATTTTCCTCGAACTTTTTGTTTGATTTGTAAATTTCCTCATTCAACCAAAAATCGTTAAGTTTGTTGTTGCCAACAATGTTCAAATTGGTCATTTTCATGTTTTCATTCTAAGAATTGTCCATTTGAAGACATTTGAAAAACGTATGGGTTGGGTTGGGTCAAATGAAATGTGAAATTTTACAGCCGCACGTTTTCCGGTTTCAAAATGCCAACCAGTTAGAAGAATTTGGTGCCTCAAAAGGTTTGCCAATAAAAAAGAATTAAGAAAGACACGATGAATCCATTGATTAGCATGTTGAAAAGTCATTACAAGTGGTCAAAATGCAAATGGTAACTTCGTGCATTTTTTTTTCTCGTCTATTTTTAGTTTTTTTTTGTTTTTTTCATTTGTAGGAACGAAACTTTTCCTATGGAAGTGAATTCGAAATATGAAGAAGAAACTCATGTTTAACATATCATTCTTGTTGTGTTTAATGGAAAGTAAACGGTATAAATTGCCAGTTTTATGATGCGTGAGAAGAGATTTCATGCGATTCAACGCATTTCAGAGGGCAAAATGGAATAAATGTTAGAAAACTGAACATGTGCAGAGAGTACTAAGCTGTTAGAAAACATGGAAATTATAAACCGGCAGAAAGACTGAAAGATTAATTAAAGAAAATTAAAAAGTAGAAATTGAAAAAAATACAAGAAACTGGGTGAAATTCGAAGTCAAATGAAAAACAAAATATATGTCAAAATAACACGAGCAAACGTGCAGAGACGAAAGGAGACAGTTTGGAGACGACTATCGTTTTCGAGAATATTTCAGGTAATATCCAGCTTAATATTCCGATTGCTCTCTTCCAAAGTAGATTTTCAGAGTTTTTAGATTCAACGAAGAGATTTTTAGAAGCCAACAATTCGGAATAGGTCGTAATTCGTGATCAAATTCTCGAAACTTAGGCACTGCAGGTCAAAATTATTGAATGAAAAAATCTAAACAAGAGCAGAAGAGAGATTGAAAAAATCTAAGCAAGAATCATCAAAAACGTGAAAGAATATTCCGTCATTTCAAGGAAATCCAAATGCATTTTTGACCTTTTCAACCTTTTCAACCTTTTCATTCAATTTACGTTGATTTCACATGACAAAGTGTAAATGACTTCGAGAGAAAAAAAAACCAAATTCAATGGTAACGAGAAAAAATCTTTGTTTCAAATAAAAATAAAACGTCCGTTGACAATGAAAACAATAAAGCGATTTTCTTTTGTCTCGTTACTATTACAAATTCAATCAAACGGTCATGTCACGGTCTTTATGATCAACGTTAATGAACGAATCGATGTTATCGCGTGTAAAACATGTAATGCATACATGTAAACAGAGTAATCGGGTATGTGTTTCCATATTCACCCGCCGTGAGCAAGTATCAAATTGTTTAAGATAAACATCAACATAAGAAAACAAAGAAAAAAAAAAACTCACGGTGCCAATTGCCCGCTTGATTAGCATATTTATTTTAATCGGAATGTGAGTTTTGTTTGACGTTTAAAAATGATACTTTTTAAGCTTATACATGGAAATCGCCTTTGGGCGATTGCTTTCAAAATGTCATTATTAAAATTGATTTTGTGTTGGAATTTTTTTTTTAGCAAATTTACTAAGAGAATTAAATGTAATCGGCTGAAGGAGAGCAATTTGTTGAGTCGTAAAACAAAACGATTCAATTTGAAAACAAAAATAATAATAACGAATGTCACCGTGATTGAAATCCAAGAATCATTGTGAACGAAACAAGTGTTCGTTTGTGTGTTTGTGTGTCTGTTTTTTTTGTGCTATTGTTGTTGCAACATCAAGTTAATAGAATTTCTATGGATTCAGTGTGACGGACTGTGAAAGCCATCGTTGTGGATCATCTGATTTCGAAATATGACATTATTTTCACACGTGGTTTTGCTTACAATTTTTGCAAAGGCGTCATAAAACACACTGCAAATGGAAGAAGAATATATGAACATATGCAAAGGTAATTGGAACGAAGCATTTAACAAACACCGTTTCATTACAATTACGACGCATTGCTGCAATATGTAATTAATAAGACGATTGAATTCGAGACAGAAAAACAAAAACAGTAACAACAGTCGAAACAAATAAATAGCAAAGCGTAACGAAATGCGTGCAGTCAATAAACTATTTATTCAGCTGCTTGGAAATGGAGACAGTCTATTTGCTGCTAATAGACAAAAACGCGATGAAAATAAAAGCATTTTTTATGCTTTTGGTGTAATTGAGAGACCTTTAAATGATTTCGAAATGGAATCACTTGGTTTTAGACGATTTTTTGGCCATTTTTAAGAAAATTTCAATTTTTTCGGGAATTTCGACGAATTTTATGGACTTTTGATGAGAAACTCATTTATTTTCTAAAAAATTCGTTAGATTTCCGGGAGGATTTTACAAATTTTCAGAAAATTTTATAAGTTTTCTTGATTTTTCACATTTTAGGATCTTTCACATACCTTTGACAAATTTTGAAGACATTTTAGCATTTTTTTGGAGACTTTTGTACCGTTTTTCATACGAAAATTGATTATTTTCAACCAAAAGCCACATTTTTAGAAAGAAATTAAAGTTTCTCTTCGATTTCTCCTTAAAAATCTCTGAAAATATCATATTTCAAAATTGCAATTCGTTCAGCATTTGAAGAATTGGTTTTATGCGGAAAAATTCCATTTTTTTGTGCAAAATTTCTGTGAAAACGTTCAATTGTGATTTCTGAAAACATCCATTTGTGAAAAAAAATCATCGATTGATGCTTCAAATCCAATGTATTTTTTCTATTCATTTCGTTGGTATCAAAACCGAAACCATTTGGTTTAAGTTGTCAACACAATGTGTAGATGTCTTAATGGATCAAAAAATGGCCTGCATCAAAATATCATCGTCAAACTCTCGAATCGGATTTCATTGTTAGTGCATCAAAAGATTTCGATTAACTTCTCGCGACGTTGACTTAAACCGTTGATCATTTATAAATATTCATCCAACGGCGAAATGTTAAAAATTCAATTGGCATAACAACGGAATGACTTTAATAAAAATGATGGCGTTTAGCCAACAATTGATTACCGTCAACAATTGGTTGGATTTCGATATGGGTCTTTGGTTATTTCGTTACGCGAGTCGAAAAATTCAACATTGCTTTAAATCAAAATTGGCCAATTTCAATGCGTTTTTTTAGTTGTTTCTTTTCTCGGTTCGATCCGATTTTTTTCTATCTGACGGTCGTGTTTTTGTCGTATTTTTTTTTTATTTTTTTGGTCGTTGTAAAACTGGAACAAACGATCAAAATACAAATAGTGTTCGTGCTCGTACCACACAATGTTCTCGACACAATGACAATGTGAAAAGTGAAAACAATGCGTAAATTTCATAACACGATCGAATAGCGTAAAAACGTTTGTTGCCACTTCGCATCCAAATTCAAAACACAATTGGAAAAGTTTTTTTTTTTTTCTTTTTTGCAAATAAGCATGAACCAAACGTATCATTGTGATGAGGCTGGACAAATGGTACAGCGAGAGATAGTTTTTTTTTTTTTTCTTTTTATTTCTTTCTTCGATGCTCCAATTTTCACCAAATCAATCATTTGACGCGCAAAATTCCGTCAATAATTTCAACGAAAATGAACGATGTTTTTTTTTTCACTTTTCGGTTATGTAATTCAAAACGGGGCATTTCAGTTTTGATTGAAGAAATGTTAGCGAACGAAATGAAACGTTTTTGAGAGAAAGAGAGAAAATGCTAGAAAAAATGAGATGAAATGAGTGTGAAAGAGACTGAATAACAGAGGAGACAAAAAAAAGAGAAAAACAATGATTGATCTGTGCACATTTCCGACTGCATAATGTGAACACTCAGTGGGTCGGAGGTGAATCGAATCGTGAATATGATGAAACATCAAACGGTGATGCGTATTGTTCATTGGGCATTAATTTGTTTTTTTTTTTTTTTTTTTTTTGGTAAATTGAATCCAATAAAATAATAAAAACGGCGACGAACCAATAAAATCGACCGCCAATCGTTCCGCTCGTTATCATCAACAGTGCTTGTTGTGTGTTTGGCAATAAAATCGATCGGTCGACCAATAATAACTCAATTTGTCGAAGCGTTGCTTCATTCTTATTACCATCTTGTTACTGAAGGTGATGAGTGTGAAATTTTCACTGATTGCATAATTGCAACGATGCATCATAATTTTTTCCTCGATTCTTTCTCTTCTTCTTCTTCTTCTTAATCTGTTTTTCTTCTTCTTCTTTCACCATTATTTTCATTCATATTGGGTTTCACCATCGCCACACAAATCACTTGTTAAACAAATTGCTTTGTTCGTTGTGTACGGTAAACGGGGAAACACGTTCCAAAACAATAATCGTTGTTTGGTCGCTTTGAAGGCCATTGGTGCATCGATTAGGCTTCAGTCGCTATGAATGTTTTTTTTTTTTTTTTTTTTTTAATTTTTCCATTTTGTTTTGTTCATTTTTTAATTACCATGTTCAAGTTCACATTTCATAAAGATTCTCAGACATTGAAAATTATTTGGCGATAATATCCGCATTTTGAATGAAATTTTGCACAACGTCGCACAATTCAAAAGTATCCACAAATTATTACAAATATTGCGGTACGATTTTGGTGATCGCATAGTTTTCCGGTGCCAAAATGTCGATTTTAAGCAAACGAATAACAATTTTTTTCAAAAAATCAACACGAATTCACAGCAAACGGGAATTTAAAGCGAAATGAACATAAATTCAAAGCAGAAAAAAATGCACAGAATGCGAGAATGAAAGAAAAAAACCATTTTGGAAATAATAAAGCGATTTAAATAACTATGATGACGCTTAGATGGTTTGGGAGCCAAATGGTCGAAATGACATTTCGAAAATTCAATTGATGAAACTGATTGCCGATGGAGTGAACACAAGTGAGGAAGTGATAAACGATACTCAGCAAGATATCTCTTTGGCAACCACCGAATCATGCAATGTAACAATGGTTGAAATGTTTTTGGCAGGAAATTTACAGGAAATGACATTTTATTCTTTTGGTGCGGTGTGAAACGGAAATCTTGAAGAGAAAGTTGTTTTTTGTCGATTCTTTTCACTTTTCATCATTGCTCGGCACCTTTTTCCCATTTTTTTTTTTTTTCGTTTTTTTTTCACTTTTTCCACTTTTTTCTCAATTTTTCGTATTTTTGAAAAATTTGCAATTTTTCTCCAAAACTTTAACTTTTCTTTAGTTTTCGATGTCATTGAAAATTTTACAGTCAATTTCGCTTCACCGATTGTCACCTCCGAACATTCATCACTTCTGTGGGGCCTTTTCTAACTATAAAATGCTTTAGTTTTCTCTCACTTTTGTTTAGTTTATTCACATTTTCTGCAATTTTTTTCTTATCATTTTTATGAAATTAATCATTTTTTATGCCATCTTTAAATACTTCTCTTGAAATTATCGCTTTATGTCGTCCTTAAATACTTCTATTGATATGAAATCAATCATTATTTTTTTTAATTAAAAAATTTTACGCAATTTTTTTTGCAAACAACATACTCAAGTGATTTTCAGTCAGTTATTCTTTCAATTTAAATTTTCTTGCAAATATTAGGTTCAAAGGAGTTGTTTTGTGCAAAAATTTGAGTCAAGTGAGAATGTATATACGTTATTGTTCAAATGTGTCAAGAACAAATGATTTTTGCCCTCAAAATGTATTTTTGTCTCTCAACTTGAAACGAAAATACATTTTGTGGGCATATTCAACAGGGTATACATAGGTTTCAAGCAAAAATAGATAAAAAAAAAAATATTCGAATTATTCTGAAGCAAATGGAAATGCATGAATTCCTAAAGAAATTCAAAAGCGAAAACATTTCCATAAAGTCTCCGAAGAAATGAAAAAAATTGAGTCGAGTGACTCAAAGCATTTTTCATCATCAATTCAGGCTCGCACACTTCAGTGAATCAAAAATGGCAAATCATCTCTTCCACACAAAATATTCACTTATAAATTGCATCAATCCAAAGCAGCGATGGCCTTTAAATGAATGCATTCACGATGAATAAATTAGGAAATTGGCCGTTTCATCGAAATGATTTGAATTTCGAATGAATGTGTGTGTGTGTGTGTGTGTGTGTGTGTGTGTGTGTGTGTGTGTGTGTGTGTGTGTGTGTGTGTGTGTGTGTGTGTGTGTGTGTGTGTGTGTGTGTTTTTGTGTGTGTGTGTGTGTGTGTGTGTGTGTGTGATGTAATTGAGAATGATTGTTGAAAATTTACGATAGTGTGTGTTGCAATGCGAGAGGTAAAAGATGCGTGAAAAGTGGCAATGTTTTTGTTTCTCATTGAAATCCGCAACGGAAATGAGTGTGTATAAAAGCACAAACAGAAAATAAATTGAAAAATAAAATAAATAGCTTCTGTTTGCATGTAAATTTCATTCATGCAAATTGAGTGAAGAAATCGATGATTACGCAGAACGGCTGAACAGAAAAAACAAAAGAAAACAACAAAAGCAATTTGATTAGTAAATCGGGTTCGGTGTATGCACATGTGATTGCAGACGATATGCGGCGATCATTGTTCCATAGTTATTGAATCGTGCAATTTCTGGTGAATCCCACTTTTGCCAAATTGTTTTGCAAAGATTCACTCGGAATATTAGCCGGAATTCCATCGAAATCATCATCGTCTTCCTTTAATCAAGTTAACACTTGATTTAAACAGCATGTAAACAAAAACACAATCAATTTGATTACGATGCACTCACTTTTTATTGCATTTACACGGGGCTTCGATTGGGGACAATCACGTTTATTGACTGCGTTTATTTTTTTTTTCTTTTTTTTCTTTCTTTCTTTCTTTTCGTTTTCATTGTTTTGACGTCGCACCATTTGTGACTCACTGACACATTTTAGCCGTGGTTTCACTCTTGCTTTGCTCACGGCGTATTTTATTGTTTGGCTTCCGCAAAAAAGAAGTTTTTTTTTTTTTTGCTCAAAAAGTCTCACGGTTTGGCGCGAACCACAACAGGGAGTATTAAATTGCATTTGTTGGCCTCAATCAATTTATCCAGATGGTTTCAATCGATTTCAAGTTTTTTTTATTTCCAGTTTCATGCGGAGTTTGTTTGAATGGATTTGTGTTTATGATTATCATTATCATTGCACTCTTTGCACTCTTTGCAATTAATCGAGAAATTATGCTGATGAACGAGGCTCTAAATTGGAAACGCGATTCAGAAGACAGATTTTTTAGACAATTTACCTGTCGATTCATATGGCATTTTAATAAACAATTCTTTCGATATTTTATTATTCGATTTTTTTTGACGAGATAATAGACGATTCTCTTAAGTCGAAGAGTTAATAGTCGACTTTTCTGAACAATTAATCGAATAATCACAAATCGATTTGTCATTTCATTAAAACACATTCAAAGTGTAGAATGATGATTCTCTGGGCAAAAGAATCGTTCCATCTCTTTTTTTTAAATATGAAAAAAATTCAGAAAACTATCGATATTTCTTTATTTAAAGTTTTTTCCATTAAAATCTTCTTTTTATCAATTCGACTCTTCTTTCATCAATTCGACTCTTCTTTCATCGATTCGACTCTTCTTTCATCGATTCCATCACGTTCTTCATTTAATATCGTTCCTCATTTGATGTGCAAATTTTTAAGCTGTTTTGAATGTCAACATTTCGTCCAATGTCTTTTGAACAGACTCTTTGCGCAAACGAACACGTATGTGAACACAAAGACGCGAGTATGAGGAGACAAGAATTCAATGTGAGCTAAAAATGTAAAGTGAGTAAAGAAGAAGAGTTATGAGTGAATTCGGAAAAGTGAATAGAGAAGACCGAAGTGAGAAGACTGCAGACAGTTAGCTGAAGGGGGAGAGAGTAAGAGAGAGAGAGAGAGGGAGAGAGTGAGAGAGCGGGAGCGAGAGTGAGAGAAGACCAGAGAATTCTAAAGAATAAAAAGAGAAGACAAAAGAACACAGACGCTCTTTAACCGTCAATATATCTGTTTAACACTGAGTCTCAATGTTCCAGTTAGTTCGCCATTGTGTTGATACTAAAACTGTTCACACATGCACAAAGAGTTGGAAGAAACCAGTTTGTGATCTATTGGCATAAAATGATTAAAATTTCAACATTTGTGATCATCGGCCCACGTCGATTGAGAAATATCAGAATTACAATGACCAAACCATCGAACATTTCACGGAATGTTTCACAAAACTTCTAAACGAATTAATTCTGTTGTAATATCTAATTGTCTGCCTTCGCGTAAGCCCCTTCACCATTGCAAAGATTATATTAAAAGATTGAACAAATTGAACAATTCTAGACGATTTTTTTTTTTTTTTTTGCTGTAACAAAGCGATTTAATTACAATTTAATTAATGGAAGATAGCATTGACCTAGCCCACAATCAAAAACCGTGATCATTTGATACGCATTCGTTATAAAAAGCATAAAATTCGATGTGAAACAAGCAAATTTAGTTCTCGACACAGAATTTAATTGACGAACAAAAGCGATTCTATTATGAAACAGTAATTTTTACAACGCATTTCATTGAAAATATCGAATTCTGTAAGTGATCAAATGATTTGCATGCTAATTGAATTCAGACAAAGTGATTGTGACTGCCTTTGAATGCTTACGCAGAGATACGCTTTGCTTTATTATTATAAACGTAAACTTTGTTCACTTTCGATATAAGATCTAGAGAATGGCTTAGATTCACAAACAAAGATTTCAAATCGAATCATAAGGACGAATTTCAATGAAATCATTAGAATAAACTTCAAAGAAATCGTGAATTGTTTGGCAAAATTTGAGTTCTTTCAAAATCATCGAAAAAGCACTGAATTACTTAAGCGATTGCTAAATTTGATTTATAAAACGAATAAAGGAATTTTTCAATACAAATTCGAAATTACGAAAAAAAAAATACGCAAATTGAAAGAAAAACAGAAGTAAAAACAATCGGAAAAAACACACCAAAAACTCTTTAAATAAATAAAATTAGCCAAAAACAATCAAAAAGACAAAGAAATGTGGGCAAATGAGTAAAAGAGCCGAATTATTCCATTTAAATCGCCATTGTTTCAAGTTTGGCGAGAGAGAAAACAAAACATTAAATTAATTGCGTTGCTCAATAATTTTATATTGTAAATTCGATGCAGCCAATCAATTTGGTCAACATAAAATCTATCACAAGCAACAACGAAAAGAAAACAAAAACGTAGAACATTAATTGTCGATTGAGCGTGTGGTTTTCATGGAATTACATAATAAATCAATCGCGTAATAATAAAAATTGGCTTGCAAACGGAACAATTCGAGTAGATTTTTTTCGCAATCAATATTGGCAATGATGGTGTGACCACCACCATTGATCATGTGGCGATTTGCATTTGCATCCAAATGTAATGCATGAGTCATCGATTATCTGCGCTAATACATCGCCGAATAAATTCCAAACCTTGAGACCGGATTCGAAAACATACAAATCGGATCAATATCGATTTTGAGAGAATAATTAGTGGCTAATCTACGGTTTCAGTTCAAACTGACACAACCAAAAATGCCCTGAAACAAACACTTCAATTCAACTTGTAAATATTTAACATGAGATTGATCTGTTTACACAAAAGATACTTAACAGTGAAATGGAGTAAAAAAAATGAATGAAAGAAAGAAAGAAAAAAAAAAACACTCAAGTTAGCAATGTTTACATGTAAACGGCTCAACTACCGGCCCATTTTATAACGTTTCGAAACTTTATTGTCGATTTTCGTAACATAATTTTCATTTCTCTCTTCTTTCATATTTTTTTATTCGTTTATTTGTTTATTTTTCCATATTTGCCCATGTATCTCTCCGTTCCGATTTGATGGTTTTAGCAAGAAATACTATTTCTTATTACGTGATTGTACACACAGTGTCGACTGTCCACACCGCACTTTTCCACAGGAATTGAACATGAATTTTATCTTTCATAATATGAACGCTATCGATTTTGTGGCGGCTGAAATTATTCAACTGTGGAATTATACACAAGTTGGATCTCTATTAACTGCATGTGGCCATTTAAGTCTTAACTTAAAATTCTACAAAGAAAAAAAAAATTCCAATTCATTCCAATTTTAGTTCCATAAAAATGCGCTCATTTCAGCGACAAAATTGATCCAATTTTAGAATGGAAAACACCATAAAATCGCCAGTCCGTCTCGCCATTTCGTCAGAACACGCGTCAGACAAAATGTTGATATCGTGCATCGTTCAATCGAACGTCCTTCGATAAGCATTCTGTCTTGACCATATTCAAATGCCCATTAAAAAGATTAATTTTATTTTTATGCGCTTGAAACATGAAACATTTAAAAAAAATGTTCAAACATTTATTGCGTTGAGTGAAAATATTGTTTGAGGGGAAAAAGAAAATCGATAAAGCGGAATAAGTGACGGTTCACATGTATACAATGAAAGAATTCCAATCCAATTGGGTTTTATTATTCTATTTGGTTTGAGTGCACGTGTGGCACTGTCATTGCTAAAATAGTTTATTATTTGCGTGAAATAAACAAAATAGTGCGTGTTATGGTCAGAGCGGACTCTATCAACAAAAAATCACAAATTCGAGAACCATTTTACTAGCCCTTGATTATGATTCGAATAGGTAGCGAGGTCATCGTCAAACCGATGTATATCACTCGAGTTAGCAAGATAGACAAATAACAAAAAATTATCGATTTTTTTTTTTTTTACCTCACAATTTAATAACTATAATTATGATCGAAACAAGTGCGGAAGTGCGTTTTGTGAGAAAGGGGAAGAGAAGGAAAGAGAAAAGACACAGAAACGGAGTGAGAAAGAGCGAAAAATGAAAGAGAATAGAAAAAAGAAGGAAAGAGAGTGGATGAGACAGAGGGCGGGAGTTTGACAGAGGGAGAGAGAGGAAGGGAGAGAGAGAGAGAGAGAGAGAGAGAGAGAGAGAGAGAGAGAGAGAGAGAAAGAGAAAGAGAAAGAGAAAGAGAGAGAAAAAAAAGATCCCTCAACAAAGGTCTGTTTCTAGCAACTGAATAAAAACAACATTTGTTCATATAAAACTGGAGCAAATGCAAATATTCAAAAATTTGGGTCACAAAATGTTTAGCATTTCATTTACTCGATGTGTCCTTGTCATTTTGAAACAATTGAAGCGAAATAAGAATTCTGCAAAAAAAAAAAAACAACAACATCGGTCATTAGTGAGATCCGTCAAATGAATCGAAATTTGGACGCAACGAAAATAAAACGGTAAATCATTTCTATTGGTCTGAATTATATGGCAATTGTGTGGAACAAAACGGTGTTACCATCGAAGCGATTTGATAAAGACAGACGCACTTCTTGCAATGTTTCGCTCTGCAAACCGAATGATGAGGCATTTTGTTTTTGTGCGCAGATAGACACACGAAATGCTCTCGCGCTATTGAAAAAGAGCAAAAGAGGGAGAGAGAGAGAAGTTAGCTCATTTTGATCGCACGTTGAATTGTGATGAAATTCATCGCCAAAAAGCGAGCATTTTTTTTTCCCATTATATTTATAATTGAGAGGCGAATGAACGCATTTTCATCAATTTCTCTCCGAATTTTTCATTTTCTGTTTTATTGCGTATTGAATAGAATTTAATTGTTCACTCACCTCAAGTTTCTTGGAATATTCTTCGATAATTTTCTCCTGTTGTTTGGCCAACTCTTCATTTTTCTCAAGCAATGCTTTGCCCAGTTCAGCGGCCAATAATAAATCCGATTCTTTTTTTTGCAATTGTGTCCATAGATCTTGATCATTCGGCGTCCCATGGTCTGGCGGCCGTGTCTCCATATCGAATATGTAATCCTCTAAAGTAGGTTTCATTTTAGCCATTTTTTTTATTTTTAAAACAATTAAATTATTTACACACGAAGGGGTTTTAGTACTACTAGCAATTGTAAGCGATGAATCGATGGGGGAATTATGTTAAGTACAAACCACCAAAATGTCTCTTATTGTTTTACGAAACTAATACACTCATGATATTGATAATGTCTGATACATAAACGTCAAATGACCAGACTCGAAAGATGATTTTTTTTTTTTTTTTCTAAATTTCAATGATTTTTAATGAATTTGTTATTTTTCTCTCATTTGTAGTTTCTCATTTTCACCGATTTTCAATGTTTTTTTTTTTTCTTTCTTTTTAAGTTTTTTTTTTTCCGTTTTGAATCGCTCAACAATTCAAGACGCTTTTTTGCACTCTATTTTTATGACAATTACGCAATTTTTAAATTATTTTTAGCAATTTCTTTCGGCGTTTAAAACAGTTTAAACAATTTGTCTGATGAATCAACTGTTTCAATTTCTTTGTAATTTTTTATCGATAATTGATAGTATTAAACGAACTTGAACGATTTTCGTCGATTTTTATCGATTTTTATAAACTTTTAACGTGAGTTCTCAATAATTCATGTAAATTATTCACAATAAACAACGATTTGTGTCGCATTCAATGTTTTTCCAACAATTTTTTTCCTTCAATCTCCGAAGAGATTCATTGTATTCACACCAAAAATTAATTTTGTCATTTTCACAGTTTTGATCGATTTATTCAATTATTTTCGTCGTTATTTCCTGTTGTTTTTGTGGTTTTTTTTTTTTTTTTTTTTTTGTTGTTATTTTAGTTATTTCAGGTTTTTTCCATTCATTTCGTCTTTATTACATTTTTTCTTTTGTTTATTTCAATTCGCTTCAACGAATGTCAGTTGAAACGGTGGTTTTAACGAATGTCCGTTCATTTCATCAATGTTTGTCTAAATCATCATTTAATTTAAAAATAAATTTCATTTGCGAAAAAAACAGAAAAAAAAAAATTATATTGCACTTTGCCACACACCAAATGTTTCTGTTTCTCTACAAATTGAGAATGTAAATTTTTCCACTGGTTCGTCCTAACGTATATCATTAACTGATGATACGAAAAAAAAAAACAATGACTTGAGATAGTCACAGTTGTTTCTTGTGCGGCACACACGAAAAAAAAATTAAAAAAAAAAAAAAATGATTGTTTTCAAGAGTCAAAATATATGCACACTTTATCGATAGAGTTTTGACAGTGACAAGTATCTGGATGTATGATGTAAGCTATAAAATGTGCACTACAAACACTTTACTTGTTGGATATGAAATATGAGTGAAACACAAATATACAACAAGAACAGAAACGATAGAAGAAAAAAAAAAAAAGAAGAAACAAACGGTTCGATATAACAACAGTGGCAGTAGTTCACGGTTACACATGAAAAATGTTTTCCATCACAAATGAGAATTGGCAGATGGTTTTTGTATTTTATTCGTTGTTCTGTTGCCTTGTTATGAGTGTGTTTTCGATCAAATCAACGACAATAAATAGTCGATATTGTGAGGGTGGTTTTGTGCTCACACGAACGCGGTTTATGTGGGTTTTTCTTCTACACACGGTTTTGGTTTTTTTTTTTTTTTTTGTTATTTTCGACGATAAATATTGATTTTTCAATTGTAATTTATTCAATGACATACACACCACATAAGTATTCACCATCACCTGATGTTGTTGTTGTTTTTGATGTGTACAAGAAACAAGAAATGTTTTCAAAGCAACAATTTAGCGTTGAGAACTACATTATGAACAATAAAATATGATGCAAAATTTAACCAGAAAGCCATAATGAACATGCAATATTAATCGAAATAAAATAGATAAAGCGGCTGTTATTTACAAAGCAATGTTCCAGAGTTTTGTTACCTTTTTAACGATTATTTGAGATAATGGCAGAGATAAAACTGGCTTTTGTCAAACACACACACACAAACACAGAATTTTCTTTCGTTTTCGGGTGCCTTTTATTTGCAAATTTTCACAAACACTTTGTGAATGATCGCGGTAACAAGAAGGCACTTTTTTTTCTTTTTTTCTCTCACTCTTGTTTGCAAGTCATGTACCGGATTCACGATTTTAGCTTCGTCAATATACACTTGTTGAGTGATTCACCTAAACGATTAGCATTCAAATCGGAATATTCACAAACAAAAATTAGCACATGTTCACCAAAATCAAACACTCGGAATACTAAACAGTCAACATTATAAATCGCGACAGCATTTAAAAACAATAACGTTTTGATTGATTTTATTTTTGTATATTTCGATGCACGAAAAATAAATACACCGATCGAGAGAAGAAAAAAAAAAACAAACGAAAATTATCCAAACGGAGCTCACACAAACACCTATCGTTCGGCTGCCAACTGAACACTGACTAAATTCAACGCAACAAACACAACACAAATCGACCGTACATATTAGCTGGCGCTGCATTGCTCGCACCATCAATACACGCTCAATAATCATATGAATGTAAGAGTCGCACGAACACAACCTGAGAGACTGAGGAACACAACATGAGTGTGAGAGAGAGAATTGAAAAACAAAAAATTGTAACGAAAATTAGCGTAGTGAAAGAGTAAGAAAAAAGAAGAACAGAAAGACTGAGCGGCGCGAATAGCGTATGAGCGAGAAAAAGCAAAAAAAAAAAAAAAACAAACTAAACAATGGAAACGCTGAAATAAAAAAAATAAACAACTAAAAACCAGTCACGACGTGCGGTATTAGTTGGTGAAAAGAGATGGATGAACGGCAGTACGACCGATACACAAAACCATTTACAACGAACTTTTGCTATTGTTCCAGCGGTGTACTAGCGTCGTTGCACCGCATGAAAAGCCAACGAAACTCGCCAATGCGGAATTTTTGTTGTTTCGTTAAGTTTTTTGTTCTTTTTTTTTTTCCTTCGATTTTTGTTTATTTTCTTTTGTCTCATTCGCGGTCTAACTGTCGGTTTTCAAACTGTGCGCTGGACAAAACACTAAAGTACGACCAACATCGGTTTATCGTGCACTTTTGAAACATTTAAACTGACCATTTCAATATAGCGTACAAATTTAATTTATTTTCCCTTTCAATTGCACACTGACTCGTTGAATTGATGGCCCAACGCAGTTTTTTTTTTTTTGTAGAATATAAACAAATCAACAATGTTCAAGTGATAAAATGCACTTTCTCAAGCGCAACCAACAACAACACACGAAATAAAGATGTATCAATGGAAGATGTATTTGGAAAACTTACATTTATGGCAGCTGGCATTCATGGAATGCTAAATAGCATTCGATCAGATTAAATTGCGTACCTTAAGATGGAAATTATTTCTATTTGAAAATTTCAACCGATTAAATGGTCACTCACGTTGCATCAAATGAGAATGTATCTAAATGACTTTATGACCGTCGACCGTCTTGAATGGATAGAGAGTTTTATACATCGAAATCTCTCTCTCTCTCTCTCTCTCTCTCTCTCTCTCTCTCTCTCTCTCTCTCTCTCTCTCTCTCTCCACCTCTCTCAGACCGAGAGTCTCAGTTAAATCGGATTCATTGAAGTTATATTGCATGGAGAGTTGAAATTTTTAAGCAATTTGGATTGAATATATGACTTTCAGCTAGATACAAATCAACACTTCTCATCGCTTGCAGATTTCGCGCTCTTTTTGATGATTTTCATTGTTTTTTTTTTTAAAGGAAACCGAGATGGTAAATGAATTACTAATGATGAATTTAGTTATTTTTTTCCTATTTGAGATTTTATCAGTTTTTCGTTATTATTTGAGATTTTCAGAGACATTTTCAAATTACTAACAAATTTTTGGAGTTTTAAATGAGTTTCGTGATTTTGAATGAATTTTTCGTTTTTTTTTTTTGTTCTGACAAAAAATGGAATTTCGTACGAAAAATTAATAGAAAGGTTTTCATCCTGAAAATTCAGAGCAATTAGTCTCTTTTTCGTTTCCAAAGAACAAATTTCAAATGTTTGACTGATTTGATCGTTTTGTTTTCCGTGTATATTTATCATTTGTGCGTTGGAATGTTTGGCAATAAACAAATCATCATAATGATTTCGAATACTACACTTTCTCATCGTTCATGTCGATGTTGATATGTTTCCATATTGATTGGTTCTTTGAGTAATTGCTTTGAAGAAATTTTCTTCGAGTCGTTGCAATGACATATATACGTCGAATGCTCAGTAAATTCAAAAAGGAAGTTCTCGCGTGTTTGGTAACGGCTTGACAACAATATCGATTTAACAAATGTGACGCACAATTCAAACGAATTGTTAAGGATGTAAACAAACATTTTTTCAAGGCATTTTTATCTTCGAATTAGTTTTTTTTTCCAAAACATTTAATAAATTAATTCAACATCGTGATTTCTTTCAGTTTGTCGATGAATATCAGTTTCGTCTTGAACATTTATTTTTGTGCGAAAATATTTATTTGCTGAATTTCGTTTTGGGGACATTTCTTTGGCATTTTTTAGTTTGGACTGATTAACTGAATTCGAGTGATTTAAATTTTTTGTCTAAAATTGCTAAGATTACTTCGTCAAAATCAGTGAAATAGCTTAATACGTGATAGATCATTTCATTCTGGTTTTTAAAAATAAAAACAAGTGCAAATCGCCCAAATCTGGAATAAAATAAAATTGAATTTTGAAAAAAATTTCTTAATTCTCATTGGCATTGAAAATATTAAAAATCGTTTTGCTTTAAAAAAAAAACGTTGAGTAAACAATGGCAAAATCAACGACTCCGTCTAATGAACAGTTGGAAATGGACCAAATAGCCGAAGCAGAATTGGAACGCCTTCAGAAACAGGTTGGCATTTTTATGAAAATTGGCGAATTGTTCGCTATTTTCATGTTTGAATTGATTGATCATTAAATCGACAACTGTCTTTCATAATCAGTCACATCATTTTCAAGTTTTAACTTTGGCATTTCATACATATCGAGTATTCATAGAGTTTGGAGTAATATTTCTCTTCAAGTGAAGTCATAAACATACCAATTTATGACTGTAATAATTTACATTTTGTGGCTCTGCCATTAATTTGTGACAGCAAATTCACTATTTTTAATCATTTTGAAGCAACCTCAATTTTATCATTGACATCAAAATGAAAAAAAAAAAAGAAAAAACATTCATGTGCGTTTGTAATTCACAGCTTCGGAAACTGGAGAAAGATCGTTTCTCATTTATATGCGAAAAGAAGAATGCAGCAATGAAACGCGATCGCCATATCGAAACATTGAAGAAAGAAAAAGCGCAACTTCAAGATCGACTGAATGCAATAACAACCGGTCCGCATGCTCAACGGGAATTGAAAGTAATTTTTATAATCTGCATATAGGTTTCTAACATGCGAAATTCTTCTTCGGCAATCTGCAAATTGCGAAGAAAAAAAAAAACGTTTTCACATCTGTGCCATTTGTGAAATGTATCATTTTGTTTTTATTTAAATTTTTTTTTTTTTAGACGGAGCGTAAGATTCGCGCACTTTTGAAACGAAAAGAAGGCATCGAAGAAGCAACCAAAGAGAAGAAAATTCAATTATGGGAATTAAATGGACATATAAAAAAGGTGATTTAATGACGACAGATACTTGTATCTGTCTACAGATATTTGAAATTTTGACGTTTTTTTCTAACTTTAAAAGTTTAAACTACACAAAAAGATGAAAACCATAAAATTGATGAAATTTTTTTATAAAATTTTTTTCTTATTGTAATTTCCAGTTAGAGAAAGAAATAAAGCAAATTCAAGAAACTCAGTCGACTGAACAAATTTACAGTGAACAATTGATGAAATCACGTGATGATATCAAGAAATTGGAAAATCAACTGGAAGTCGTGCAAAAGCGTTGCGGCGAAGCGATGTCCGAAAATACAACTCTGAGGTAATGAGAAAAAAGGAAGAAAGAATACTCACTTCCAATTGAGATAATACTTACTTCTATTCCCTCACTTCAAATCGTTTTGTTTCCTTTTTTGTTCTTTCAGAGGTTCAATCGATCATTTGTTGCTAGAAAGGTAAGTACAATTTTTGAATTTTCTCTTTTGGAATTGAAAACTATGAACGGCTTAAAGATCTAACGAACGATTCCGAGAGTGTTCGAAAGAACTTTGTTGAAAATGTTGGAAAATTGACTTTTTTCTTGTAGAAAATTTCTACAAAAAGTCAAATTGAAAAAAAAAAAAATGAGAAAAAAGAGATTTTGAAAGTCTTTTGTCAAACTCAATTAAACGTCAAGACGAACTCAATTTAAACGATCTTTTTTGAGAAATTCAAACACATTATTTATCTGATTTAGCAAAAACTTTATTGGAAGTGGTTTTAGTTTTGACACAAAATCGAAATTTACTGAATTATCGGTAAACAACAATCGGATAAGCTGGAACATTTGAAACCACTGGTACAACTGGTACAACGGGAACACCATATACAATCCCATATGGTTGGTGGATAAACCACTACTGGTGGTGGTGGTAATGGTTTTGGTTTTGGTGGATCAACTGGAAATTTGATGGGTTTCAAATGCAAACTCTCTACAAAATTCGGATTGTTAACAATTGCCTCTGAAAATGCTACAATAGCGAGCATTTCCAGCACAAATACTTTGAACTTCATTTTGTTCAATTGAATTTTCGAAAAAACTTTTTCAAAATTCGAATTTTTTGAACAAAACTTTAATATAAGGAAATTTAAGCTGAAAATTGCTTCAAAAATTCGTTTTCTTTTTCAAAATTTGTTTATGAATATTTGATAAAACTAAAGAACAGCACTTTATTTTATGAAATCGACAAGTTTTTGAGGAGAAAAGAAGCCAAAGATTTGATGAATTGAATCATTCAACTTTGGGTCTGACAACTTGAACGATACTAATCTAAATGCATGCAAAATGAACACAATTCAGTCGATTCGTTAAATTGATCAATTCTTTTAAATATGTTTTTAATTATTGCGAAGAATTTTACACGGAAGTCTAAACAGACCTTTTGGAAAACGACGTGATTATTCATATCGGAGATACAGTGATAAATGTAAATATTTCAAATAAACACCTGAAACAAGAAAAACAAAGAAACACATGTGTTGAACAAATACGCGTGATTACGGCTTATTTTGCATTTGCAAGTGTTTTCTATTTTTGTCAGTTTTGTTTTTTTTTTTCTATTTTGTTTCAATTGATCATCAATTCTAATCAAATTGATTTGATTTGATTAGATTAAATACAATCAAATTAGTGAAAAAAATGCCACAAAAAATGATAAACAAAATGGAAATCGTAAAGGTAAGACAATAAATAAATGAATAAAGAAGAAAAAGTGAAGCTTGCAGAATAATATGAAACAAACATGTAATTGATTTAGCGTTCCATAGTGCTGAAGCAAAAGTCTTTTTTTACTTTTAACGTATTTCTTTTATATTGAAAATCAATTCATTGAGTGAAGTCAGATCCAAATATGTAGCGAATAAACTTCATATTATGGAACATCAAACTTTGAAATTCATGCAATTTGAAATGAACTTAGTGAAGAAATAGAGTTTTCAATGTGATCATTTTTAAGAGGTTAGTATCAACTAATACAGCAAAGTTTCAAATTTTAAATGATAAATGGACGAGGATTCTCCTTTTTTTAAAAAATTAATTTTTGTCATTGTCAATTTAAGAACTTTTGTGAAGCTGCATTGGGGGAGAGAATGAAGGACAGAGAAAGAAAGCGATAGCGGAAAGAGGAAAAGACAAGAATAGAAAGACAGACAGACGTATAGACAGACAGGCACACACAGAGAGAGAGAGAGAGAGATAGAGAGAAAAAAAAAAGAGAGAGAGAGAGAGGAAGAGAGGAGAGCGAGTGAGAGAATTAGCCTGAATGCATTTGTATTAGGTAAGATTCAATTTTATTTGCTTTCTATGTTTTATTTGCTTGATATGTTTGCATCTATTTCGTTCCAAAAAAAAAAAAAACAAAACAAAATAAAAAAACAATAAAAAGCTGATTGAATTTCCAAAGAAGTTTTGCTGCTTTTTTTCTTTTTCAATTAAAGAATTTTCATAATTTTAAGGAAATCAAAGAAAAAATATTTGCGAATAAAAAACTATAATCGATTGAATTACAAAATAATCTTTATTTATGGAACACTAATCTAGATTTTGATAAATATATTCATTCGTATACACTGGAAAACTATAAAAAAGTCCGACTCGTGGATTAATCGCTGGTTTGGCATCAGTGGCAGGCTTGGCCGGTGGTGGTGGTGCGGGGGCTGATGCTGGTTTGGCTGTAGCTGGTGCCGGTGCTGGCGCTGGTGCCGGTGCTGGTTTTTTGGGTGCATCTAGTGGGAATTTAATGGGTTTCAAATGCAAACTCTCTTGGAAATTCGGATAGGCAGGTTTCGGTGCTGGTTTAGATGGTGCTGGTGCCGGTGCTGGAGCCGGTGCTTTTGGCGGTGTATCTTGCGGAAATTTAATTGGATTTAAATGCAAACTTTCTACAAAATTTGGATAAACAACCGCCGCTTCTGTACATAATACAAACACAAACAGTGACAAAATACTGAATTTTGTTTGAATTTTCATGTTTTTCTTCTCAAGCTTTCCTTGAATTAATTCGTTGAATTTGTTCACAAGATTTATTCTAAAAACTTTTTCCAGCTTTTATTCTTGAAAATCTTCGCCAATAATTTTGGATTTTTTTCACTTGAATTTATTCGAATTGAAAAAGTTTTCTAAAATCAAACTTTCGATTTAGTCAACTCTCATTGAATCAAAAAAGCGACTTAAAAAATATTTTAATCTTCAAAAGACGTCTCAATTAAATTGAAACGTTTCTTTCGCCACTTGAATTTAATTTAAAACTACTCTAAAAATGGATCTGGATTTTTATAGTAAATTCATGAGCCGGAAGATCGATCAATAACATTTCTCGGAACTCAAAGTCCGGCTTGACAGAGTTTTGCAAAAGTGTAAATATTAGAATAAAATCGTTGAATAGGAAGAAAAACAAAATATCATTGGAGACGAAACACTTGATTAAAACAAATACGGTCGATTTGTTGAAACATGTCGTTCAACGTATCTTAAATTGCCTAATTGACACAAGTGTTTTATATTATCATTGGAAATACAGCAATTTGGTGAAGTTTAACGTAAAAATCGATGACAAAAAAAATGGAGAGAAAACGATTACAATTTGTTTCAAAGTGCTTTTTTGCTTGGAAAATGTTTCGGTTTAAATATTGGTTTAGGACCTAAACTTTAGGTTTTCCATAAGCTTTAATCTGAAAGCCAAAAGCTACTCTCTCTCTCTCTCTCGCTGGTTTTTTTCCGATCTTTAACTCAATGTCGTTGAATATTTGACAATGAGAAAATATTCATTGACGATTTGAATGTGTATTGTTATCGATTGGTATACAAATGACGACGATGACTATGAAAATCGTTGAAAAATTATAAATGTTTAAGAATATTTCAGCTTTATTATGATGGAGAAAAAATAATTCCATCTGTTTTTAACGTGTCTTATTCAACCGAAAAAAGTTTCACTTCATATTTTGATTCAGATTTTATGATGATTTCAAATTATTTTGAATAGCAATTAACGAATGATAACAGTATATAATAATAATAAGATCGCGTAAATTTATTAAAATGCTTTCTTTATAAGGACATAAAATGGTGAAATTCACGAAAAAAAGTAAATTCTATTCCTTTTCTTTGTAAATTTTGTGTACCACTTTTTAGTAGAATTGAGACATAGCACCAGGTCTATAAAATTTATTTAGGTTTTTTCGAAAATTGACGGTATAAAGCTTGACCCATTCCGATTAAGCTAGATTTTGTCGGTTTTTTCGGTGCAAATATATACGTAGAGGCACTATAGCCACTACAAACCATGTCCAAAAGTTCATTGTTTCTGAAATTCTTTCCGTAATGCATTAGAAATTGACCATACAATGAATTAATGTCTTTCATATCGTAGTCACTGAAAAAAGATCAATTATCATTGAATAATTGAATTTGTTTTGAATTTAAAAATAAAATGTGTTGTTTCTCACCTTTCTACCCATTCATTAACGGTATAGAATAAATTTATGAATTCAGTTGCCGCTGTCTTGAATTGTTGATTTCTATCTGTTTCATATTCTTTCAATATCTTTTTAATAATTTTCATTCTTGCAGCAATATATTTTGAACGACTTTTGGGTGGCCTGTAAATGGGATTTTTTTCAATTTGATATTTGTTAAGTTAAATTAGTTATTTGAAAGAAAAAAATTTAAAAATTAAAAAAGTAAAAAATTATTTACAGTTTATCTCTAATAATGCTGTTCATATATTCAGTGTATTCGCTCACAATGAATGGATCATTCACGAATTTAGTAGCCGCTTCTGAACGTTTTATTCTTTGATATAAGAACATAACATATCCTTCATATTTCCTACGATTAAACGTAAACATTAATGTGAAAATTAAAAAGAAAAAATCAAATTTCAAAAATCACCTGCGTAGGGGGTGCGTAGTATCATCCATTACCAAAAGAGCTTCTTTGTAAGCATTGAATATTTCATCAATAATAGTTAGCCTTCCAGAAATACTTTTTTTATCCCATCCATGTGCCTTGAGTTGAATATTGTGTAAAATGGCTCTATAAATATACAATTTATTTAAATATCAGATTTTTCTTCTATAAACTGAATATAATCAATAATAGTGACTAGATAATCTAAATAACATACAGATTTTTTCGATTGGTAAATTCTCCATGAAGATTTTCGAAACGTGTTCCATTCATTGACATACGTTTAATGGTTTCAGTGTCCAAATACAGCTTTGATATGTAATGTCCTTCCCACGCTAAATAATCTATGCCACTAACCAGATAAGATGTTCTATTTAAGAAAAAAAAAAAAAAATCATCATTATCATGGATAGAACAATAAATTTAATTATGGATAGAAAAATCAAAATGTCTTACACATATTTTTCTGATTCATAAGCATCCAAACACTCCTTGAACATCTCAGCATATTTCTTTGCATCTGCTCTGTAAACACTATAACGATCAATTGGATTCTTGAATTTTTTCGTTTCTTCGTATTTTTTGTTGAGATATTCCAAGGGCTTCTTGAATGGATCCCTGAATGAAATGGCCAATTTAATTCGGATAAAAAAATTATCATTAGTGTTAATTTAAAATGGTAATTAAATGGAAAAAAGAAAAAAATATGCATAGAAAACTTACGCTCCATTTACAGATTGCCAATGGAAAATTATATTTACAAAAAGTAAAAAAATTATTTGCGTTTTCATTGTTGACGTGATATTTAAGCAACTACAAACTTAAAACGTGTCTTATAAAACTCCAGAGTATGAAATACAGACTGCTTTCACTTATATACACATTTATATTGACGCATTTGAGACACAAGAATTCAAGATTAAAATACATATCGAAATAATATTTGCTGTCGTATAATTTTATAAAACATGAATTTGTTATGTTGACAATTGTTTTTGTATGAAAACAGTCTGCTCCTCACACTTTTGAAAACAATAATTAAATAATTATTTATTTATTTGGTTTAAATTGAGTTTTGAATAAATGTATCTTACGCAATTGAATGGTGTACAGTTTCACTACAAACAATCAACAGTGATGGTAAATTTTATTTTCACTACCACATTCGCATTATTTTGCCATGTCATGACGCTTTGTGTGTATGTACATAGTTTTAATTATTAGTTGAACAGTTTGCAATTCGCAATCTAAGTCATCAACTCTTCTACAATGTGCACAAACCAAATGAGAATTAAGTTTCGATTTCTTTCATTTCTCACAATTTCTTTGAGATATGTGACAAAAAGAAATATGTTTATTGATTAAAGCTTAATGAGAAAATTCGAAAAGATCATATTTCGCCCAACATTTCTGTTATAAAACAATGCAAATACCAACAAAAAAAAAAAAAAAACAGCTGTCGTTCATCCTTTTGAATTCGATTGTGGATTGGCGCAAATGAAATCAATATCAACAAATTCTCGTTTAAAATCTTTTGATTTTTTCCTTAGGTCTAGACCCTGCGTGTTAAGTTTCATCTTAATACGATGACGTTTTGAGTAACTTACAATTTGTATACTTACATTCGCTCATTTGACAAAAAACAAAAACAATTCTATTTTCTTCAACGTGTATTTTCCATGGAAAAAGTTTCAATTCGAATATTGGTATGGGCTTCAGATAAGCTTTCATCTGAAATTGTTGTCAAAAGCTTTTTGCGAATATAGATTTGGTCTGAGCTTCAATAAATGTCAAAATAAAAGAAAAATGTAGGTTTTTTATAATGTTATCTTTATTGAGAACTGAATCACAAATTAAATGATATTTACAAAGCAATTACTTTGTATTTGGTAATCCATTGACATCATTTATGTTTACTAAATTTCTTAGCAGTAATCCTCTCTGTTCACATTGGAATGTTATAGATAATTATCTATTTAGAATTTATCACCGAATCTTGAATGATAGTGAACTACATTAGATATTTAAAAAAAAATGTAAAAATCTCGATGAAAATATCGAAATGTTTTACTTAATTATTTTGCGATATAATCTTTGGCCAATGCCAATTATGCCGGGTTTCTTCTTTTTTTTTGGTCCAAATATATATGTCGAAGCACTATAACCACTACAAACCATGTCATAAAGTACATTTGTTTTTGCTTCCCAAACTCTTCCATAAGTCGCAATGAATTTATTATACAAAGAATAAATGTCATTCATTTCGTAGTCACTGAAAAAAATGAATTATTTATATTGATTAATTTAAATGGAAACTTTATAAATTTAGAATTTATTTTTTCTTTTGTTAATCGTAAAAAATGTTTTTAAACATTTTTTTTTATCTCACTTGGGTGCCCATTCATTAACGGTATAGAATAAATTTATAAATTCATTTGCCACTTTCTGGAATTGTTGATTTCTTTCTCTTTCATCTTCCTTAAATATCTTTTTGATAACTTTAATTCTTGCAGCAATATATTTTGAACGACTTTTGGGTGGCCTGTAAATGGAATTTTTTTCAATTTGATATTTGTTAAGTTAAATTAGTTATTTGAAAGAAAAAAATTTAAAAATTAAAAAAGTAAAAAATTATTTACAGTTTATCTCTAATAATGCTGTTCATATATTCAGTGTATTCGCTCACAATGAATGGATCATTCACGAATTTAGTAGCCGCTTCTGAACGTTTTATTCTTTGAAATAAGAACATAACATATCCTTCATATCTCCTATGATTAAATGTAAATATTAATGTGAAAATTAAAAAGAAAAAATCAAATTTCAAAAATCACCTGCGTTGGGCATGCGTAGTATCATCCATTACCAAAAGTGCTATTTTGTAAGCATTGAATATTTCATCAATAATAGTTAGCCTTCCAGAAATACTTTTTTTATCCCATCCATGTGCCTTGAGTTGAATATCTTGTAAAATATTTCTATAAAAATACATTTTTTTCCAAATTTTAGTTAAATATTCTCAAAAGTCAATAATAGTAAGTCGATATTCGTTAGTAAACATACAGATTCCGTTGATTGGTAAATTCTGCATGAAGTTTTTGGAAACGTGTTCCATTCATTGACATACGTTTAATGGTTTCAGTGTCCAAATACAACTTTGATATGTAATGTCCTTCCCACACCGGTTCAATCATACCACTAACCAAATAAGATGTTCTATTTTTCAAAAAAAAAAAAAAAAAAAACCAAAGAAAAACAAAAAATTATCAATATTTTTCGATGATTGTTTTTTCCAGTTATATCGATAGAAAAATAAACATGTCTCACACATATCTTGGTGACTCATAAGCATTTAAGCATTCCCTGAAGATCTCAGCATATTTCTTTGCATCTGCTCTGTAAACAGTATGACGATCGATAGGATTCTTGAATTTCTTCGTTTCTTCGTATTTTTGAGTGAGATAATCCAAAGGCTTCTTGAATGGATCCCTGAAAAAAAAATGGCCAAATTAATTCGAATTAATAAAAAAACGACTGTATGTGTTAATGAGTAATGACTGCAATTGTGATTTTATAAATGTAATTTAATGGAAAAATAAGAATATACGAAGAAAACTTACGATCCATTTACAGTTTGACAATGGAAAATTATATTTACAAAAAGTATAATAATTATTTGCGCATTCATTTTTGTTTTGACATTTAAGTAATGACGCACTTAATACTTGTCTTATCTAACTCCAGACTGCTTATACTTATATACATTTGTCTGTTGACACATATGAGTCATAAAATATAGTTATTTCAATAAAATTCAAAATAATATGTAAACGAGTGATGTCGTATAACTGGGGGAATCTATCATTTGCGAAACATTTGTTTCACATTTCAATGATTGTAATCACTTGGTTATTTATTTATTGAGAAATAGTAAAAACGAAGAGCCAATTAGAATAGAATCGGTAGTTGATTTTTTCATAATTGGAAATGATTTTCTCATTACCGGCGAGGATTTTTTCACAATCGGCACCGATTATAATCGGCCTCCGATTTTCTCACCGATTCAAATCGGTGCCAATTTCAATCGGCTCCTAGGAAAATGAGCCTTAATTTATGAAATATTTATTAGATGAATGATTCCCCACTGCGAATATCAACGTTTACGTTTTTCAATGAAAAACTTAATGTTGTGTAGGACGGATTTTATACGAAGGATGGACAAAATCGTATTTGTTGGTCCTTCTTGGGAAAGAGGACCGGCCAAATAAATTTTGTTTGTCCTTCTTGGGAAAACGGACGGACGGACGGACCGACAAATCAAGTTCGTTTGACACCTTTATTGTGTACTCAACAATTTTATTCAAAATATTTCAAAAATAAAACATTTCCTTATTCAAATGGACACTTGGCGAGTTGAAAAGATCATGCTTAATGTATCGTGCTAACTAAGTATCAAAATAGGCCGAAAACAAATTTCTTTGATGAAAATATCTGGAAATTGTATTTTTTCAAGTGCAAATTGTTGAAAAAAATGTCTGTTTTCAACCCGAATTAGGTACGGAAATTAAACACAAAAAGTGGCTCTAGTTAGGTAAAACATCTTTTTCCAAATGTAAAATGTAATTTTTTTTGCTCTTTCTACCCATATTAATACAATGATGTGTGCGGAAAATGGAAAAGAACTCAATGAAAATGTTTTTCAGTTGTACACAATTTGATTTCTCATAATTTTTTTTGATACATGTGAGAAACATATGTTCATTAATCTAAGCGAAGGGAACATTTAAATTCTGTTTATAAGATAAAGTCTCTTCAATCAATATCAAACTAATAAAAACTGAATCATATGCATGTTTCTTAAAATGATTTTTTTTTTATTGAGTGTTAGAATACAAAAGGGAGAAATTGACAACAAAATCAAAATTTTTTTTTTATTTGTTTTCATTCCAAATTTTATGTACCTCTTCTCAGTAAATTTAGAGCATAGCAATGTTTCTCTAAGTCCATAATGCTTATTTTTTAGCAACTTTGCGATATAAGGTTTGACCCATTCTATTTAAGACATTTTTCTTCGGTTTTTGCGGTCCAAATATATACGTAGAGGCACTATAACCACTACAAACTATGTCATAAAGTACATGTCTTTTCGGTTCCGAAACACCGCCGTAATTAGAAATGAATTTAGTATACAGAGAATAAATGTCATTCATATCGTAGTCTCTGAAAAAAAAAAACAAAATTAATATCATTGAATAACTTTAATGGAACAATGTAAAAAAAATTTTTTTTTTTGATTTCTCACTTGGGTGCCCATTCATTAACGGTATAGAATAAATTTATGAATTCATTTGCTACTTTTTCGAATTGTTGTATTATATCTGATTTATCTTTCTTAAATACTTTTTTGATCGCATTCGATCTATCGGAAATATATTTCGAGAGACTTTTCGGTGGCCTTCAAATGGATATTTTTTTTTTTTTTTTTTTTGATTAGTCAAATTAAATATTAAAAAAAGTGAAAAATAATTTACAGTTTATCTCTAATAATGCTGTTCATATATTCAGTGTATTCGCTCACAATGAATGGATCATTCACGAACTTAGTAGCCGCTTCTGAACGTTTTATTCTTTGAAATAAGAACATAACATATCCTTCATATTTCCTATGATTAAACATAATCATTGATATGGAATATATAAAAGAAAAAAAAAACGGATTCAATTTGTTCAAAAATCACCTGCTTTGATAATCCGAAGTATCATCCAAAATCAAAAGTGCTATTTTGTAAGCATTGAATATTTCATCAATAATAGTTAGCCTTCCAGATACAGTTGTTTTATCCCATCCATGTGCCTTGAGTTGAATCTCGTGTAAAATGTGTCTATAAAAATAAATTTTTTTCCAAATCTTAGTCAAATATTCTCCAAAGTCAATAATAGTAACTCGATATTCGTTAAATAACATACAAATTCCGTCGATTGGTAAATTTTGCATGAAGATTTTGGAAACGTGTTCCATTCATTGAGATAAGTTTAATGGTATCGGTGTCCAAATACAGTTTTGATATGTAATGTCCTTCCCACACCGGTTCAACCATATTAATAACCAAATGAGATGTTCTATTTTCCAAAAAAAAAAAAAAAAAAAAAAAAAACAAAATCAACAATAATTTACGATGTTTCCTACTTTAATGGATAGAAAAATAAAAATGTCTTACACATTTTTTTTTGTTTGATAAGCATCCAAACACCTTTTGAACATCTTGGCATATTTCTTTGCATCTGCTCTATAAACAGTATGACGATCGATAGGATTTTTGAATTTCTTCGTTTCTTCGTATTTTTGAGTGAGATAATCAAATGGCTCCTTGAATGGATCACTGAATGAAATAACAAAATTAATGCAGATAGAACCATATTTTATAATAAATATAATTAAATGGAAAAACAAGAATATGCAGAGGAAACTTACGCTCCATTTACAGATTGCCAATGGAAAATTATATTTGCAAAAAGTAAAAAAATTATTTGCGTTTTCATTATTAATTTGATATTTAACCAACTATGAATTTAAAACGTGTCTTACGAAACTTCAAGATGCTTTCGCTTTTATACACTCTTTCCGTTGACGTATAAGACATACAAAAATTCAAGATTACAATACATTTCGAAATACTATTTTGCTGTCGTAGAATTTGATAAACAATGAAATTTTACATGTTGAAATTAGTTTTTGCTTAACAATTATTATCATTCAATTTTAATAACGAAAGCAATCATCACCATAAAAATAATTGTTTTCTTTTTTTCATTTGAATAACACAGTGCAGCTAGTGGAAAAATGTGATGCTTACGGCTATGTTGAGGTGAAAGCACACGTCCACCAGAATAAAATCCTGTCTGTGTTTTTTTTAAATTAGCTCGCCTTTGATTTTTACAGTTTTGGCATATCTTTTTAGCGAATTACTTATCTGAAGGTGCTCATATTTCACCCAGTAATAGCTGACCCCAAACAAAGACATTTGAAACAAAACAAAAAAAAATAGGGTGTTTTTGAAACTTTTGAAGTTATGGGGTCAAAAACGTCAAAAATCGTCAAAATTCAAATGTTGTCCGATTTCGAAGAAAATTTGTACATTGTACACAAGTAGTGTCTGTTAAATTCTACGCTCGCTAGGTAGACTCACAAGCTCGATTTCATGCTCTGTACTCTTAAGTATTTAAGTATTTTTCTAGCCGAATACGGTATTGTAAACTGATTGAACCGCGCACTCATTGCTGTGATGTAAGATGAATTTAGAACTATACAGTCAAATCAACGTGAATTGTCAATGAATAGTATTCATTGAATACATTGAAAATTATAACACATCACTCAATAAGTTCGTAGGATAAGTAAGAAAAAAACATCTTTTTGGCAAAATTCGATTTTATTCATCAACATAGTCTCCTTTTAGGCTGATACAATCATTCCAACGTTTTTCCAATTTTTCGATACCACTCTTGTAGAACGATTTATCTTTGGCCTCAAAATAGGCTTCAGTTTCAGCGATGACTTCCTCATCCGAGCCATATCTCTTACCACGGAGCATCTTTTTGAGGTCTGAGAAGAGCCAGTAGTCGCTGGGGGCCAAATCTGGAGAATACGGTGGGTGCGGCAACAATTCAAAGCCCAATTCATGCATTTTTGCCATTGTTTTCAATGACTTGTGACACGGTGCATTGTCTTGGTGAAACAAGATTTTTTTCTTCGCCAAATGCGGTCTTTTTTTGGCAATTTCGGCCTTCAAACGCTCCAACAAACCAACGTAATAGTCGCTGTTGATTGTTTTTCCATGCTCAAGGTAGTCAATGAAAATTATTCCATGCGCATTCCAAAAAACTGACGCCATAACCTTGCCAGCTGACTGTTGCGTTTTTGGTCGCTTTGGGCGGCTTTCACCGGGTGCTTTCCACTCAGCAGACTGCCGATTTGATTCCGGAGTGAAATGATGGATCCATGTTTCGTCCATTGTGATGTACCGACGCAAAAACTCTGACTTATTGCGAGTAAACATGTCCAAACAGAGCTTTGAATCATCAATGCGTTGTTGTTTTTGTTCTGGTGTGAGCAAACGCGGCACCCATTTCGAAAACAGCTTTCTCATGCTCAAATGTTTATGTATGATCGTGTACACACTACCTTCTGATATCTTTAGGGTGTCAGCTATCTCACGCAATTTCACTTTACGGTTTCCCATAATGATTTTGAGGGTTTTTTCGATATTTTCCGGAGTAACTGCCTCATTTGGACGACCAGATCGTTCAGCATCATCGGTGTTCATACGACCACGTTTAAAATCAGCAAACCACTTCTCAATCATTTGTCTCGATGGAGCAGAGTCCGGATAACATTTATCAAGCCATTGTTTGGTTTGCACAGTATTTTTTCCCATCAGAAAGCAATGCTTTATGAGTACACGAAATTCGGATTTTTCCATTATTTTTAAATTTACAAAAGTAGCGTCACTAAAACCACTGTATCTTACACACAAATTATCGGATTGTCATGAAATTTTGACAAGTGACGTTTGAAAGATGGTACTTACTGAAAAGCATAAGGATTTGATATTTGTGTCGCCATCTATATGTCATCCTACGAACTTATTGAGTGATGTGTTAGTGAATTATTTTTCAATAGATGGCGTTAGCATTTTGAGTAAATTTTTCCATGCGCTAGTCTTAGTTATTATATTATATTTCGATTTCGATTATAAAAAAAAAAACACATTCATTTCATCTTCTTCACGTTTGTGAATTTTTTCATTCCACGCAATTTCCTCGAAACATGTCGAAAACACATGTGTTTATAACTTTAGGCTAAATTATATTGAGCCTAAACAAAGCTTTTTTACTAATATTTCTAAATAATTATTATTATAAAATTAAAATTAGAATTAAAACAAGTGTTCGTTTTCTTCGAATTGCCAATACAATGACACTGGATGTATTTAATTTGAATTTATTCAGTTCCTCCACTAATACATTGAAGTCTTCTACTATCAAATAATCTTCTCACTCTACTGTTCAATTTTTTTAACATCCATTTGGAGTTTGGTTTTCTTGGTCCGAACATTTGTTTCAGAATGACGTGGCCATCTTCAACGATATCATAATTAGGATCCATTTGTTTCAGACTTCCGCTATAATTTACAATGAACACATTGTATAGATCATCGATTTTTGTGACATCGTAATTGCTGAAAAAAATGTCAATGTAAATAAATTCATCTGAATTTGCAAAAAAAAAAAAAAATAATTCGTTTGAGTTGTGAAACTTACTCGGGCGCTTTTTGGAAAATTTTATAATACAATTTAATGAAATTATCACACACCACATCGAATGATTTATTTTTTTCGCTTTGAGTTTTGCCACGCATTGCTTTCCTAATTGCAGCTATTTTTTCATTAACATACGATCCAAGCGCTTTTCTTTCTCTAATAAAATTTAAAACGAATTAAACATTTTCGATTGTTGATTGTTTATAGCTTCAATTTTACCCATGTTGGAATAAATTTTGTAAGGTTGTCGATTCTTTCATATGCAATTCAAAATATTTTTTAAGCTCGGAATTAATGATATAATGATTGCAACATAAGTCACTGACTCGATTCAATTGAATATAAAAAAAGATTAAAAACACTTCATATCGCCTGAAGATATAGAAAAAATCATTCGGTTAAAACATATTTTTATCAGAATTCCCTGCTTAATATCAGGAAAATTTCATATTTTTATCGATTTTAATTTGATTTTACTCACTTGAAACTAATTTCTTTGGTATTCTTTGAATCAGCCAGAATGAAAAGTGCTTCAGCATAAAGATCACATACTTTATTCAAATCAATTAGATGTTTGATATTCGTGTTTTGCTCTTGTGAATAGATTTCGCCAAATTGTTTAAATTCTTGAAGAAGAAGTTTCAGAATTTGGCTGAAAATATACAATTTTGTTATTAAAACTTGATTTAAAAAAAAAAAGTGGAAAAAATGTTCTTACAAATTTTTCTGATTCAACGAAGCAATGTGATATAATTGAAATATAGTTTCACTGAGTGTCATTTGATCGGCTACACTTTTATTAAGATATAATCTCATTAAATAGTGACCTTCCCAAGCAGATGCATCGAGTGAATTGAATTCTTCTGATGCTTTGTTGCTATTTGGTTTGAAAGAAGAAATATTATTTATTTCGAAAATATCCAAATAAATTGAATAACATACCCGTAGCCACTAGCCTCAAATTTTTGCAAATATCCAATAAACAGTTTCGCATATTCCTTAGAAGTTTTTCTAAAAACTGCGTTTGGGTTATTTTTGCGATTTGAATCAGACATTTTCTGAAAAGTTTTGCTTATCAAATCAGTTGATATATCTTTAAATGGGTCTCTATATACAAAATTATTTATAAAAAAAGAAAAAAAACGATATACTTTTGCAAAGATAAAAATATTTATATTTTTAGCACTTACTGGCCAATAACTCCGACCCAATTAAAAATGATAAAAACAATTAGAGAACAAAGGACTTTCATCTTGGAGATTTTTGAAAGCATTAATTCTAACAGGGCATGTAATCGATTTATATTCAATATCGATAATTTTATCGTTCTTTTTGGTATTGTCCTAGGGGAATTTATCTATTCGCAAATAACCTCATTCGCTTATTAATGGATTCAAAATTTTATTTATATGAATCATTCGCAAAATATTCGCATAAATTGTTAAAATTCGATTCAATATGGCAGCCTAATATTCTCATACAGAAGTATCAAGTTTTGCAAATGACTCATGATTTTTGCAAATAGCTTCATTTTTTGCGAATATTCTGCGAATATATTCGGCCGCCATTTGCAATTTTCTCCGCCATATGCGAATATATTTGCAAAAAAATTCGCAGATTATTTACATATTCGCATCTATTTGAATGACATCCAAACCCCTAGGTATTGTCTAAAGATCATTTAGTTGCAAAAAATATTTTGTTATAGATACAGAGGGAAATGACAATTCTTTTACTTTTCCGCACACAACATGTTGTGCGTAAAAGTATTGTAATCGGTTAAAAAATTAGGGCCACCCAAAAATATTTTTTCTCGACGTTTTGAACCTAGCAGAACACGAAAAATCACTGTTCAGAGCGTCGTAATTTGATTGTGTGATACCCTGTTACTGTACGCTGTACGCTGTACGCTGTACGCTGTACGCTGTACGCTGTACGCTGTACGCTGTACATATAGCTCATTCCCAACGACCACAAAAAAAAAAATCTGATGATGCAGAATTGTTAGGATAGTTCAGGAATAGAAACCATTAAATTTTCAGCCATGGATGATGACCGCATAGTGGATCCGTTAAATGGACGGTTGAAGTGTTGAGTGTAAATGATGATTTTTGTATGAAAAGTATCCAAAATAGGCATCTTACGGCATTTTCGTCAATAGAAACTATTGTTTTATGTTATTTTAAGATAAAATGTAATGAATTCGTGAACAGAAATTGGATAAATTGTATGCGTTGGATTTTCAGTGCGAAAAAGTTCATCTTACGGATGTAAGAAATCTTGTTTTTCATCAAATGAAAAGGTGTTTTAGCGCACAAATATTTGCGATATTAACGCATACATCGTGTCTAGTTTTGAAATACATTCCTCTTATTTTTGAAAAGTGCTTTTTTTGTATAAGCATTGATCATAAGGATGACTCGACTAAAATCGTCTCGAGACTAAAACAATTCTGTCTGGAGAAGAAGAAGAGGAGAAAAAATAATACAATTGATAATAAATTTAAATAGAAAGAAACTTTGCGTGAATGTCGTATTTATAATGTAAGCATTTTTCATGCCTTTCCAATCGAACTAATTCATTTATCAATATTGAATTTGTGTACCCATCATTAAATAAATCACTCACGTTACATACAATAAATGCGATATTCGAAATGTCTTTCAAACATGCATGAACGTGTTAAAACAAACATTGGTTTTGACGTCGTTCAGCTTAGGGAGGGCGACTCTCGACCATAAATCAAAAGAGGGTTCATTCTAGTATAAACTTGTCTACAATTGAAAAAAAAAAAAAAAAAAACTGTTGCAATTTTGAACATCTCCTAGAGAATCAGGGGGGTGGGGGTCAAGCCAACCCAGTGTCTGAGAAAAAATTCTCTTATGTGAACTAGTAACATTCAATTCGTAACAAAAAGACACGACAAAAGCCAAGGAAACATTTACTTTTCTGTGAACTCAGCGAATTCTGATTATTTTGAATTCTGTTGACTTGTTTTTGTTTTTCTTTGAATTGGTAAACAATTTGTCTTTATGATTATTTGTTTCCTATTCTTTGTTCATGATTATATTTGAAGAAGGAAGAACAATAATCTGATAACTGATAAATATTAAATTTCGAATTCATCGAAAAACAGATGGTCCAGAAAAAAAAAATGAATAAATTAACAATTTTTCCATATTGAAAGCAGTAAGAAAAGTTCAATATTTTTTGTTATTTGTACACATCTCGAGAAAAAATTTTTAAACTGACTCATAAGACAATATGAAAATAACATCTTAACGTAGAATTATTTGAAGGGTCACATTAAACATGTAAAAGTACGGAAAATAGTAATGCGCGTGTAAGTTCGTTTTACGAAGATGAAAGTATTTTTAATGATTTGCATTGGCCTTAAAAAGTTCCACAATAACAAAAACATATAATCAAATTATTCAGTTGATGACTGATTAATTTCTTATTTCACAATTTGTAGTACTTATGGCATTTCTAAGGACTTTGGTAACCAAAATTTGAATAATATCTATATATGATCATGAGCCAACATAATGAATTTTATCATCAAAAAGAAATTTCTATTCAAAATAAATGTGATCAAAATGTGTTGCACTAAAATCCCTAGAAATCTCAACAAATGTTCTTTCCAATAACGGACACAATTGCGTGAACAATCAAGCAATAAAAGATGTTTATTGATCAGAAGCATTTATATAATTCATTTCCATCACGCATATTTTTTTGTTGAGTCCTGATTTATTCGCAAATCTGACTTTGGCCTACGAATTTTCTATCTACTATTTGTAGTGACTTTTGATAAATGCTGCGAAATGATTTTAAAATTATTTCAACGTTTTCATATTCGCATTGATGTATTCTATTCTCATATGATTCATCGATTCAAAATTTGTCAATCGAAGGTAAATGGAAATGAATATTAAAAGTTTGAATCTTTTTAAAATTGCAAATGAAATGTGACAAAAATATTTTCTTTCCATTCCAAAGGTAACTTTTAAATGACATGAAATAGTAATTATTATTACAGTTCATAACAACATTTGTTCTATTTAAGAGAAATATTTGAATTGTCAAAAAGTTACTATAAATATGGTCGAAGCTATAGTGGATATTCAATTTATTTCGAGAAAACCACTTGAGAAGTAATAACTTAAATCGAATACAATATGATTTTTCGTTACGTTTTCGTAATCATTGGCATTGTTTTGGTGTATTTTTACATAAAAAACTTTTTTTTTTTTTTTGATGCCAATGATTATGAAAACGTAACGAGGATGAATAAGATCATCTTATTTTGGTGTCACAAACTCATTTCCTCTACAAGTTTCCTTTCCAAGGAAAATGTCATAGTATGGGACTACTTTAGTTAGAGAATAAATTGTTGTGATTATGGAAAAACTTAAAATATGTTATTTTAAGATAAAATATAACGAATTCGTAACAGAAATTGGATAAATTATATGCGTTGGATTTTCAGTGCGGAAAAGTTCATCTTATGGATGTAAGAAACTTTGTTTTTTTATTCGAATTATTCGGTTCAAATTCCAAACCTAATTGAATGATACACTTGAATGAATGGAAATTGGCCAAAACTAAAGGAATAGTTAATAAAATACGTCCATATACACTACTCATTCAATTCAAACTAATTCATTTTTCGATTTTAATTTGAGTTTTCATCATTGGGCCACGCATCCACCTTTTAAAATGCATTTCAAATCAAATTACATAAATTGGGAAATGTTGTTTTTCAATTTAATTTTTTTACGTAGGTTTATATGAGAAAAATACGCAAAATAGAACGTATTCCATTATTGCTAATTATATTGGAAAGACACCTTTTTTTCATACATTATGATGTTTGCATGACTTTTGAACGTTTGGATTTAAATCATAGCATTTTATTTGGTTTAATTTCAATTGGATTCATTCATATTCATGCCATTTGGAAAACATATTGATATTATAAAGAGATTTTTGAGTGAAATGCATTTCGCTGAGAATTAGCTGCATTATAAACTATACAGACAACTATTTATAGAGAATATGTGTCTAAATTATTAATTGAATTTCGCATAGGAACAATAATGCACAAATTTGACTTGAAACAAAATTCTTTCGAAGAAAATGACAAAGAAATAAAAGAAATCGATTTTTTGTTTCATTTTTCTCTGACCAAAGTTGGAATAGTGAGAAATTGATGACTAAAAGAGAGTGTCATTGAATGTTTTTCATGCCAATTGTAACTATAAGGAAAAAGTCTTCTTTCGTTCAAAAAAAAAAATATGAAATCAGGTGATTGTTATCTTATTCAATTTGGTTTTATTGTGATGATTTTTAAATAGCCGATGCTTTTTGGTAAATTTGCATAAATTATGGCGACGATTTGATTATTTTTACATTTATCTAATGACATAGATCTTGATCTTATCAGTTCAACTGTGAATTCATTCCCTTCGAAATTGGTGAAGTCTTCACTTTTTCCAGTTCTGAATCGCCTTGTCTTTCGATTCTTTTGATTTCATTTCGATATTTTCATTTCATTTTTATGATCGTCGATTTTATTTTAATTCATCGATTGCTTGCATTTCGTTGCCAATTTGCGAGATTTCAATCACGTCGTTCACATTCACTGGCCTAACGGATTTTGTCGGTCAAAAACCTCTTTTCATGTATTTTTTTTTTTTATTATTTTCATTTTTATTCATTCACACTGACTATATAAATGGCATTTCGTTGATTTCAAATCGTTCAGTTTCAAAAGTAAATTCAAACTTGAGGCACGTGCAATTTAAAGTCAAAATGAAATTTCTCAT
This sequence comes from Resseliella maxima, assembly GCA_029041755.1. NCBI lineage: Eukaryota > Metazoa > Arthropoda > Insecta > Diptera > Cecidomyiidae > Resseliella > Resseliella maxima. Next base: position 24,604 of record JAQOWM010000808.1, on the reverse strand, counting down.
CGTATTTGTTTTAATTTTTGTGAGTTTGTGCGAATCGAATGATTTCCATTGTGGATATTCGGCCGAACATACAGAAACGCTTGCATATTTTTGCACCAATTACAAAGGTCAATTGCCCGATAATTGTTCGGATACATTTTTATACGAAAATTGCCGTGATAATAAATCAAAAGTGAAACATTTAAAAATTGGCGGTTGTGATTATGATAAAGTTACCGAATTATTAGGCGAATATGATAATTTAGAAACATTAGACATTTCATTTTCCGGCATTAAATCATTGGATTCATATATATTAAAACATGAAAATTTGATGAAATTAAATGCATCAAATAATCAATTAACGGAAATTCCATTGAAATTTTTTACAAATTTACCAAAAGTGAATCAAGTGGATTTTTCATTTAATCAACTCACCGCATTGAGTCAATTACCAGAACAATTGATTCGACTTGATTTGTGTCATAATAAAATTTCATCGTTAAGCAAAACATGTTTTGCCAATCTTAATGCACTCGAATATTTGGATGTTAGCTTCAATGCAATTTCACAATTTGATGCACAAAGCATTGATGTTACAACTGGTTTGGAAAATTTAAAAGAATTCTATTTGGATGGAAATGAATTAACATCAATTGATGGTATCACCGCTCAACGATTTCCACAACTTAGCAAATTGGCCATTTGCAAAAATCAATTCCCATGCAAATATTTATCATTATTTTTACAACAAGTGAGCGAATGGCCGGCATTGGATCTTATTGGCAATCCATTTGATCAAAAACATGGTGAAAATTGCGCATTGGAAAGGGAATCATTGAAAATTGGAACTGATATTGGAACAATTATTAAAAATCAAAGCGGTTAAGTTTAGTTTTTGGAGAGGCTGAGACGATGGAATCGCATTTTATTTCAAAAAAAAAGAAAAAATGTGAAACTCTTTGAAATAACATTTTTTCATCAAATTTGAAGGAAAATTAGAACTTCTTTCAACTCTAAAATTATCTTCAAAAATCAATGACTCAAGACAAAACCATTTTGAAGCAAACAATTTATTTTAAAAAGAAATTTATTTAAATTATTTTCTCTTTTGAAAAAAAAAAAAATTCCATAATATTTATTCAATTCTATTTATTTAATTTCTCATCTCTGCATAATAAAAATATTGTAAAATAGAAACCAAGTCGTTTTTTATTTTTTTTGATTTGTTTTTTTTTTTGATTTGTTTTTTTTTTTTTTGAAGAAGAAGAAAATCAGGTAAAAATCACATCTTATTCAATTAAATTAATAATTTCAGAAGAAACAGACCATTTACGCGAAAGTATTAGGGAGCTAAAATTACAATTTGAAAAAAAATCCACAGAAAATGTAACGCATCTGAGATGCGGCATCTCCCAAGTTTCATCTCCCATTGAAGCTAACTTTATTTTATTATTTTCTGTTATTGCGGACTCCAGCACTCAGACGGACTTCTTCAAAAATCAGAGTCTTTTTCTTGAAATCTGAAAAAAAAAACACTTCAGACGGTCAGATTTTGACTGTCAAGCAAATCAAACTATCACATGCTATTTGAAACTCATAAAAATGAAAGTGTCAAAAGATTCGATACGAAAGAGAAAGACAAAATACTAAGCAAAATGTGCAAAATGTTCAAAATTTAAAACAAAAAAGAAAAAAAGTTGTAAAAATGTAAAAGATTTTTAATTTGCAATTTTTTTTTGATTACATTTTAAGTTTTTTCGTCATAATTTTTTATAATATGTCATCAGATGATCATCACTATAAATTCAGCAATCGTTTTGATTTTTTGGATATGCATTTAAAATTAAATGTGGCCATTCACGTTTAAATTGTTCATAAATGTTGAAAAAGTATTCGCATTCAAATGGATTGTTTGCAATATTCAAACTGACAAGTTGTGGAAAATTTAATTTATTTAAATTATCCAATCGCGTTATGTTGTTATCATTCAAATCGATTCGTTTTAATTTCGATGGCTGTCCAAATTGGTTCATTAACCCCGAAGCGTTAAAAATGTTGCATTTCATTGCATGAAATTCCTCTAAATTATTCAAAGCAATTGTTGATGTTGTAAAATTAGCATCGCTCAAGTTATTATTCGATATTGAAAGATATTTCAATTGTTGAAGTGTTGAAAATGGGCTAAAATCATCAAATGACAAACTTGTATTTTGCAAATCTAATCTTTCCAAATGAATCAAATGTCGAAAAGTTGTATTTGTTAATTTCCCAATAAAATTTCCGTTTAAATTCAAAACATTCAGCGCCGGATTTAAAAGTTGAATTATCTCCATCGTATTTTCCAATCCATTTCGAGCAGCATAAAATTCATTCAATTTAAGATTTGCTAAAAATGACACGTTATCAATGCTTTTTAAATTGTTATCGGCAATATCAAGCTGTTCTAAATGTTGATGATTTTTTATGTCACCGAAATCAAAGTTTGTCAATTGTGTCTTTCGCAGTGTTAGATATTTCAAATTGATGAATCGTTTAAATAAACTGGAATTAAATGATTCGCCACCATTTGATGGTAAATAAAATTGTACAAGCGATGGACTCAAACAATGCATCATTTCGCTGATATTTTCAATGCCCGCGTAGAACGTGACTTTATTAATGTTTTTAAGAGCATTTTGACTGCAATGCATTTCAATCGTTCCATTTATCGTGATAAATCCTTCCTGTTGACTATTTGAAACTACACGAATTGTTGGCAATGCTGAATCGACGTACAACGTTTGGATATTTTGCCATGAAATATACACTGAAATTCCATTTCTCAAAAGTGGCATAAATGTATATGCAAATGTACTAAACGGATTATTTTCCAATCGTAAGATTTTTAAACTTTTCGCTGGATACGTTTGAATATTTGAAATCATATTGTTGCTCAAATCTAATGTTTCAATCTTTGGTAAATTTATGCAAATTGCGTATAAAAACACTTCGGTCAGATTATTTTGCGACATATTTAAGACGGTTAAATTGTTATGCTTTAAATCAAAGTCATCTAATGTGTCAATTTCATTTTCAGAAATATCTAATGAGTACAAATTTGGAAACTCATTCACAAGATCCTTCATTTTCACTAAATTACAACCGCCAATTTTCAATTGCTTAATTGCCAATTTGTCTGAAATGTTTGTGGGAAAAGTAGAAGCAGAACAATTTGCCGATACAATTCCTTTGAATTCCGGACAATATATCTCAACTGATTCTTTTCCATCGAAATGAACACATTTTAAATCAATTCCATTCGAATCACTGTAATTCATACAAAATAATAGGAATATCAACCAATGCCTCATTTTGGGAAACACAAAATTACAAATTGTTCTTTTTTTTTTTTTTTTTTTTTTTTTTAAATAATAATTTATTTTTTCACTTAATCGTTTAGATTTATTTACTATGACGTCGTTAACGATACGTTCAAATTCAATAGAGCACGAAACATTATATGTTACCGACTTGAGATCCGTTCACAAACTGATTTAAAAATAAACTGAATGAAGCGAATTGCAAATAATCGAGACATTGATGCCCTTTTGGATTTCGATTTGATAAGTGCTGTTGTTCATTAGCAGCTTGGAATTATCACCATTTTTGTGATTCAAATTCTTCATTTTATTTCTCTTTTTATGTCGTTTTGAATGGTTCTTCGTGCCTAATTATTATTCTTCTATTATCGTCTTATTCTCTCTGATGCTTTATTTTTTCCTCTCTTTATCACTCTCTTTCGTTCTCTGTCACTTTCTGCACATTTCTGTTGCTCTCAGTCGCTTTCTACTCATTTCTGTTGTGCTCTATCACTCTTTGTGACTCTCTCCATCTCTCTCTCTCTCTCTCTCTTTTTCCCTATCTGTTATTCTCTCTACTTCTTCTTTCGTCTTTCTTTATTTCGTTATTCTTCTTCGTTCATATATTTGTTATTCAATTTGAAATTTTGTTTATACTTTAAAATTCGTACGAAGCAGGAAATAATATGAAAAAACAAGTTGAACACATGATCAAAATAAGGCAAATAAATAAATAACGTGTGATGATTCACAAATGTTTTCAAAAAAAAAAAAAAAAAAAAAAACAGTGAGCTGAATCGACTTTGAGCAAACTATGATGAATTTATTGTTCCACGCTCTGTTTCTCCCTCTATCGCACTTGTTCCCTCACTACAACAACAACAACAATGAGGGTTTGAAGATCATTAATACCTTTCTGCGTCTGGTCAGCTGTTCTAGTAGTGTCGCCACTTATTATCTAACACCATTTCTTCTTTATCGCTTTTATGATTCATTCCAGTCGTTATCAATATTTTAAGATGTTTAACTAAGATGAGTAATTTCTTCAGGGAAAAAGTAATTATTTACTCTTTTCTTGCGTGTTACTGTTCTGAGTATCAAACAATGCATTGCCAATTGAATACAATTGAATACAATTGAATACAATTGAATAAATAAACAATTTTACGAATCAACTCACAAGCAAATATTATATGAATCATTTGAGTTGGCCAATTCTAGTGATATGTAATGAGCACAAATTTAGAAATTCGTTCATGTGCGATTCTACTTTATATGACAGACAAACACTTTCAATTGCCTAATGGACAAATTTATCGGGAATTTTTGTTAGAGAATTGGACAATTCATCAAAACAATTTCATTGTATTCAGGACAATACTGGATTCTGAAGGTTAGAAATAGTGGGAATTCTGACAGAAAGTACCCCCCTCCCTTTTGGCGCTCTGGGATCCCCGACCCTAGAAACATTTGAATTTGTTGGCTTTTTTGTTGCACTTCAATTTTTCGAAACTCAAAATTATTGAAATTTTTGAACGTTCCTTCGGGGAGACCCCCTATGAATTTTTACTCTTTGCCACTATCAAAGAGGATTATTTCGAAATAATTGATTCATTTAAAATGTGTCTTGTCGTAAATATCATTTATTGAAAATTTAAAAGCAATCATTAATTTGGTAATTTCTCAAATATATAATCATATCAATTTGTTAAAACTCAATAAATCTCAATGAAACCTTCAACATGTCTCATATTCAACAAATGTTTGAAAATGGACAAAAAATCGAGCCTAAGATTCTTGAACGCGTAAAATTTGATTTCTTTGTTTATTTTTTTGAATTTTATCTTCGAATAATTGAATTTTTTCTGGAACCCGCAGCCCAGCGGGATCCAATTCTGGGTTATTGTTTTGTTGTTGTGTAGTAACTTGAGCTTGAACAGGTGTCGAATTAATTTTGTCAAGTGTTTCAAAATGTTGAATATTATCATTCACAGCTGATGAAAATTCATTGAATCGCTTGCGAGAGTTAACAGTTGGCATTGAGCCTGGCTTCGATTTTGAAATAAAATGATTTTGATATGGCACAGTTGGAACTGGTGGTGGTACTCTTGACGATGTTGGATTTGATGGACCATTTAACATTGAATAACGCTGCGGATCAATTTTTATCAAATTATCTCCATTAATTTGGAATTCAATTGATTCATCTACATTTTGATTGTGATTTGCGTCGGGTTTCGAAAAAACTTTAATGGTATTTGGTTCATGAACAGTGGATCGTAACAATGAGGATGATGTAGACACTTTGGGTGGATCTTGTGGCCTTGGAATAAATGGTCGATTGGCATTTATACGATGTTCAAGATTTTGGATTTGATTTCCAACCAAAGATGTGTCGAATGTTTGCGAACGTTTGATTTTTTTGTTTGAATTCGAAGTTGAATACTGTACATTTGTCATTGTACGTGCAAATTCATTTCGATGCTTATTTGGATCAGATAAATATTGATTCCCAACCGCATTATATGGAGAGTCATTGACTCTTGTATTCGTTGATTCTAAATGATGATTTGATTGTTGATTGACATTCATTCCTTCTCTTCTTCCATCGATGAGTCCATTCGAAGTAAATTGAGAACTGTGAGAATCATATGGATTGAAGCTCGATGATGTCGATCCTTGATACAAACCTTGGTTCATTGTCGCTTGATATCCAATTCCATTGGATCTACCGCTCGGTAAAGGCGAATGACCAATTAAGTTTTGATTAGATGGTGGTTGTTGTTGGTTTGCTGAACTCTGAATTTGTTCAGAGTTTGATATTGGATTTGTCAATGGAGCCGGAAAATTAACTGGCAAATTCACTGGTGGCTGTTGCGATGATGGATTAAATCTTGATGTTGACGCTTGTTGTGCGCCTGAGAATTGATTCCCTGTCGTTTGATATCCAATTCCACTGGGTCCGACGCTTGTTGAACCTAAACGATTCTCTGAGTTTTGATACGAAGGTTGTTGGTTTACTGAATTTAACATTGGATTTGTCATTGGAGCCGCAACTGGCAAATCCACTGGTGGTTCTTGCGGTTTTGACGCAAAAAATTCCGCACCGTTGACGCCATTCTTTTGGTATGGAATTTTATTGTTTAACCGATGTTCAACATTCAACATTGGCCGATCGGCACCTTCAAAATGATACAATCTATTTTCTCGTGTTGCTGCTTCCTTGCCAATTGAATCCGAATAAACATGTGCTGGATTTGATGTATATTTTTTATGATTTGTTATACGTGGAACTGAATATGAGCGCAACAATGCACTGGCTTTCATTGATGGTCTTCCATTCGGTCTTACTGAATCGAAAGCCAAATGATTGTTATATTGTTGAGCCGTTGCTTGTTGATTTGGTTTTTTCATATCAACAGCTAACAGTTTTGAAATTGGTTTTGAAAATGACTCCATCTCTTCCGGTGTCACTTTTTCCGTTTGCTTGCCTCGATTACATATTTTGAATATGCTTAGTTTCTTCTTTTTTCCAGGCTTTTTTTTGTCAGAGCTGGTAGCGACTGCATTGACAACGTCTATCAAATGCTAAAAGAAGTCAAATGTAGATATAAATGGTGGTTTCATTGAAAAATCAATGAAAATGTTAAAAATGATCAAATTTGTTGAAAAAAGTTCAAAAGAATTGTGGGTTTTCTTCAAATTTTTCATTATTTGAGAAAAGTGTTGAAACAAAATGAAATCACCTCAGATATTATAAAGCCAACTAACAAAAATATAATGAAATTTCGACCAAACATCTTTATCACGTGAAAATTCGGTTTTTTCCCTTTTGATGTCAATAAGATTCCTTTCCTCTTGAAATGCGTTCAGTCTTATCCACACTATTTTACTCAATGAAACACCAACAATTGAAAAGTTGACTAATAGAACTAGTGGATGAATTATTTAAAAAAATTTCTTTGCGAAATCTTGAGATAAAGAATAAAGAATAATTTCACTCTTAATTGATGTAAATTTCAACACTGTACATTAGAAAAAGAAACACATTTACATTAAATATGCGGAATTATACACATTATAATTTCATTATGATGTTCATTGTTCACACAAAAGAAATACGAAATACTAAAACACATGAACATATGGTTTAATATTATTACTTGTGATGAAAAATGGAAAAAAAACGTAATAAAGAAAATTTCATTACATTTGCACTTTTTCATTAACTCACAACATGAAATTATTCATTTTCGTTAAATTTTTATTGACTTTATACTCTAAAGAGATCACATTGAATGTGATATGAATCAATAGACTGCTCAATAAGATGAGAAATTGGAGAATTTTTCCTCCATTTTCAAAGCATTTTACCAAAAGGAGGCTTTTTCAAGCAAGAGAATGTAAACAGATAAACAAATCGATTATTTTGTAGTTTCAACTGGATGGCTTTTGTGACAAAGCGACTCAAATATACTTGTTTTTTCCTTCAGGCATGATTATTTATTGTTACTTTAAGTTGTTTCCTTTTTCTCTGCGCACACAAAAACAATCATCAAATGGAATTTTTCTGAGAAAACTATTGGATTTTGTGGTAATAGCTACCAAATTTACTTCATTTCGATATCGAACGAATGAACAAAATACTTTTTTTTTTTTTCAGTTGAATTAGAAACATGATGTTTATCATACATCTTTACTATAATGTTTTAGACAAAGTGTTGTGAAATACGCTTGCCATATCGAGGTGGATAAAATCGAAAAAGTTGGAATTAATTATAATCGAAATGAATTCAAATGGAAAAAATTCAATTTATTCGAGTGTCTTTATTCAATTTTAAGCATTTTACTTGATTACAAATTCATAGTTTTCTAGAAATAATTGATTTTCTTCTAAATTTTTACGATAAATCCGTCGAAAACACCATTTTTTGAATAAATTTTCAAGTTTGAATCGCCAAATCGAGACAATATTTTTCCGAAAGGTAAGACTTCAGTCATTCACTTAAATGCGTTAGTAAAATCTGAAAAAAATGAAACATTCTATGCCACCTGTTCTTGAAACAATTGAAACATAGTCATTTACGTTACTTGAGCTATAATCAAAGCACATTCGTAAGCTAAATGTTTCAGTTGGTTCTTCAATAGATGGCGTAAGCAGTTCAAAAGAGCTGTGCGTTTGATTTCTACATTTATCCTTTGAACTTAACTCTCTAACTATAAAAAACAACCAATATGTGAACGATGATTTTTGCAAAACCATTCGATATTTTCTCTCTCTCTCTCTCTCTCTCTCTCTCTCTCCCTCTCTTTCTTTTTTCTCAGTTTCTTTAAAGTTCCGGTTCAAATGGTTTCTGAAAACTATTGCTGGTCTATTTATTAAATTATTCTATTAAATAATTAGAAAAAAAAATATCCATCAGTCTAATTGAAATTTAGCAATTTTCCTTTTGCCATTTGTTCATCGATGGCCAATTTTCGAACTAGCCACATTCTCTACGATCTCGGTGCCATTCACAAATCGATCAATTTATCAACGAAATTCAGTCAAACTGCGAAATTGACAAATAATTCGAAACCAATGAAAATGCACAATATTTTGTAAATATTGAATCAACGGAATTTAAATTATGTTGAAATGATATTTGATTATTTTAATTAATATTTATAAAACTCCATTGAAAGAGTTATTTATATTTTCCATCTGTTGTTTTTGACTTTATCAACTCGTGGTGATTTAATAAATGTGGCATTTAATTTTATGGAAAAAATGTATTCTCGGTATAGAAGAGTGAATGAATGAAGTGCCCATTTTGTTACTATATTAAAAAAAAAAAATGTTTTATTGAAATCAAACCAAAAAATGCAAAAAGAACAAACAAAAAAGGAGAAAAAATCCAGCAAAAAAACAAAAGTTCAAAATTATCAAATAGAGAGATATATTAATTGTTATAAAAATATAATTCATCCATGAGTTTAATTTTTCGCCAAATATCTTCGTCAATTGGTCATGACAACAGTTCTCCGTACAAAACAAAATAAAAATTGTTGACTTTGCTCGCGAGGCACGTTTTACTTAATTTACTTGTATATTTGCACAAGTGTACAGTTAAAAAAATAAAATGATGCAAACTGGGTGTTTATCAAACTGATATGTTTTGCAATTCAACGCATTTTCTTTATCGTATATTTTTGAAACTATTAAAAAAAAAAAAAAAAACGAAAATGGGAAATATTATATGTTCGTAGAGTGGAAACCATCAATTTCAATGCGATTCATTCTGCAAAAGAGACCATTTAAAAGCTAACAAGATAAATTGAAAATCCTGCATTTTCTATGTATATTCGAATGATTGATTGAGACAGAATTTTGTTTTGAAAATCAAAAGATTCAAATTAGAAAGTCTCTCACACATAATTGTCAGTGTTTTTAGACCAGCACTTCTAGTTAACAAGATTACTAACATTCTAAATAATGAACAAAATAATGGATGTTTATCAAACTGATGTGTTTTGCGATTCGACACAGTTTCTTCATCATATCTCTTTAAAACAACTTCTGTACGATAGAATTCTATTATTTTAGAAAGAAAGAAAGAAACAAATGATAGATGAATGAGAGATTACACAATTCTTTCTACAATAATTTTACTAATGATTATAATTGAAGGAACACATTTTTTGGACGATAGATTCAGAAGAGTGTAAGTTTATTGAAAATTTAATTATACAATATCAATTCTTGAACTTGTAATTAAATTAAAAACGATTTAATTTTAAGCTCCTATCGAAAGATGATTATATCGAAAAATCATCAATCGTTCAAATGAATAAAATTAATGAATGGAACTTTTGCGCTCTAAAATTTCCGTTTAAAACTGAGTGTTTTTATGTGCTACACGATATAGTTGTAGCAAGTAAACGGTAAAAATTCCGAAAAATTTATCGTCATATGGCATATTTATTTATTTATTTATTTTTTTTTTTCGATTTTTATTTTTATAAGCTGCATTCACATCACGTTCATTGAAAAATTGATCGTGCAGATCCTCAGCAACTTCTTCCCAAGTTTCAGCATTATCTGGCCAATGTAATTCATTATTTGGATGCTTGGAAAAATCTATAAAACCTGATTGTGAATATACGCTCGATCCAGGTTGTGAAAATCCTTCCGATCCTGGCATTGAACTTCGTGTTGAACTTCGTGTTGAACTTCGTACTGAACTTCGTACTGAACTTCGTGTTGAACTTCGCATTGTGCCTGGCAATGAACTTGGCAATACACTTGGAATTCCACTTGGCATTGAACCTGACATTGAACCCTGCATTGTACCAGGAATTGTATCAGGCACTGATGGTGGCATCGATCCTGGCTTTGAACCTGGCTTTGAACCTCGCATTGTTGCTGTTAATGAAGGTGGCATTGAAGGTGGCATTGTTCCTGGTGAAGACGGTGGCATTGATCCTGGCAATGATCCTGATCCCGATCTTGGTTGTGATGCTGATGATGATCTTGGTTTCGATGGTGGTTTCGATGGTGGTGCCATTGATTGTGATCTAGATGGTTTTTGTGATCCAGCTGAAGCTGGTTGTGATGGTAACGGTACATTTCCGTACTGTGAAGGTGTTGAAGCTGCTCTTGAGAGTTTTGATAATTTTGAATTATCCGATGTTTGTGAGCGTTTTGATCCTACTGATTGTCCTTTTGAAGATGCAATTGAACCGCTCGATGATGTTCTTGGCATGCTTGGTGGTATACTTTGTATATTTGAATTTTTAAATTTTGATGGTTTTGCTGATGGTAAAACTGGAACTGGCGGTGGACGGGAATCTCCCGATTTATATTTACGTGAAGCTCTATCATCAATTCCAGCATTAGTGAACTGCGAAAATTGAAATTTATTATTGATGGAAGAAAAAAATAAAATAAAATAAAATAAAATAGATAAAAATGGTAATTTTTAGGCATTTACCTCAAATATCGCAAATGCGATCACTAATAATAATTTCAACTTCAACATTTTGTTGAAAATAGATTTTACTTCAACCAGATAAAAGAAAAAAGTTAATGTTTGCTATAGATTAAAGCCTCTTTTATACAAGATTTTTAGTTGGAAATTCTGTCATATCTGGAACGTAAATTGTATGACGATATTTATTTAATTCTGATAATTCTCCATACTCCACAAACAAAAACACTTGAATTGGAACAATTTATTACGATTATTTATTTATTTTATTCTATTGCGAGACAAATTTGTAATGAAGTACTTTAAACGGTTTATTCGATGGAATTCTAGAAAGAAATATTTTTCTGATGTAATTTGTATGCATTTGTCTAGGCATTTGTTTATAAGCAAATGATAAATAATACTAGGCTGTTTAAAAATGAAGGTACTTTTGTAAAAGGTGCCATCTTTTGATCGGGATCGACAATCCTTCAAACCTCTACTGTTAAAATTTTAAGCGCAATCCGATCAGTAGTCTACGAGTTACAGCGCATGAAATCAAAACGAAACGGCTCCATTTGAAGAAGAAGAAAATCATTTTTAATGACGACAATGCACCATCTCACACATCAAACATTGCAAAGGCAAAAAAACATGAACTGGGGTACAAATCGCTTTCCCACCCACCGTATTCTCCAGATCTGGCCCCTAGCGATTATTACTGAACCTCAAAAGATGGCTGTATGGTAAGCGTTTTGGATCAAATGAAGAGGTCGAATGGGAAACTCATAGCTATTTTCACAAGCTCGACAAATCGTATTATTTGTTTTCATTTAAAAAGTACCTTCAATTTTGAACAGCCCATTAATAATCGAAGAAACTTAAATTCTAGGGGCTTTCATTTCCATAAAAATCTTGAATGATTCGTACAAATCTCTGTGATTCGAATCTTTTTCATACATAAATATGACTCGTAAGATTCGTTACGCGTAACAGAGATTCGTACATGCGCCTATATAAATTACATGCAAAGACTCGTAGAGATTCGAATCACAGTACATATTTATACGAATCATATTTTAATATTTCTCTGTTGCTATTTACATAATTTTCAATGTCAGCAATCACTTCAGTATCAATTGCAACAAAGATGTTTCGGTGTGGAAACAACATTCTTTCAAAATTTGCTTTAAATCAGGTGGAAAAACTTCTGTAGAAATCTTTTCTATTTTCGAAATTAAATTTGCCTTAAAATCACAAACACACAATAAATATATTGAAATAAAATTCACGATTTAAATTAATATGTTAAACCATTTTATATTTTTGCGTACACAACACACTGTAAAAGCCTAAGTAATATTACATTGTAAATAGCACAAACATCAAACTGAGATTCGTAGAAGATTCGTACGAATCTCAATGACTCGCATGATTTGCAAGATTTGTTGGATATGATTGCCCCTAGCTTAAATTTTTCCAGAATGAACTGATATAAATTTTGGAATTTCGACGATTTTCATCGTTTTCTTAACGATGTGAATTTCTTTAAAATGAACTCGCTTATTTCATCATTAGACAACGCAAAGAAGAAAAAAAAATTGAAGAAAAATAAAAACACATTTCACCTGAATGTCAAAACAAAAAAAATGATGCGACATTTATCGTATTTTTCGCATTTAATTTAAATATAGAATCTGCGATGTATTCAAGCGACAATTGCAAAGGAATGTTACACATAAAGAATGAGTAATTATCAGAGAGAAAAATCGATTCACTTTCAAATGTTAATGTTAATGTGAAACGGTAAACGTTATAGAATTTACCCTTGTGTCAACCACACATTGCGTTCATGCTTGCGCATAATGAATGTAAACTCTCGCCTTTGTACATAAACCTAGGGGGAAAGAAGTGTGGTGTAAGTAACAAATGGTGCAAATACTGCAAATGAACGCCAATAAGTATGTGTGTATTTAAAATGTTATTTGTTCTTGCTACGGATAAGACGAAGCAACGTGAAAAAACAACAACAAACTTTGTGCAAATAGCAGCAAATGCCTGCAAATACGCAAATAGTTCTTTCCCCCTAAACATAAACAAAAGTTAAGAATATGCACACTAGGGTGCATCGAATTTTGAAAAACAATCAAAAGACCTAACGGCTAGGGGGATATAACGGTGCAAATAGACTGCAAATAATTGTATATACTGCATATGACAGAAGGATATTTATGGGTATTTGAGAAGAGAAAACAACATGAAAGCAACAACTGCATATAACTGCACATAGTGTAAATTCGCAAATAGTTATTTCCCCCTAGCCTAACGGGTAGCGTGGAAATGGATCTCGGCATAAAAATGAACAACTTTTGTTCTGGGACCATCACAAAAAGATTATCATCCCGCGAACACCCCACTTCAATTTTCGATTTGAAAATCCCAAGGGCGGACACTTGGTAAACGATTTTCAAAATGTTAACAAAAATCTATTCGCGAAACGAAACGACATAAAGAAACTTTTGTTTTGTAATGCATACGCCGACATCTAACTAGCTACAGAGCTAGTTGATGCATTGGTCAAAACAAACTAAACCAATGTAAATTTACTTTACTTAACAAAGTAAAGTAAATTGACTGGCATTGGCTCACATTTACCCTGTCTATGGTAATTAATACTCGACGGTGGGGCAGCTAGTGTCTGCAATGAGGTAAATTATGGTGATTGACAAAATTTGATGTTATCTACCAATGCAAATGTGAAGACCATATAACATCAATAGATAATAGACTTCTAGACTTCAACTATCTTAATGAAGACGCAAACCCGTATGATATTACACATACGTTTGATTGCGATTGTTGATGACGATGAACTTGTGTATGGAAAGTATTCGAAAATAAAAAAATACATCGAAAAATCTTGTGAAAACGCTTGAAATTAGGCAAATTCCATCCTTTCACATAATACATTAAGCGTTTCCTTGCTTTACTATGATTAAGTTGCTTAAGTCACTACCAGAGGTCGAAACAATTGTGCACAATGGCATATACCGGCAAATGTGCTTTGCCGAACGTGTGCAAATCCATGTAATACGCACGGTGATGCGGTGCGTTTCTTTGATCGAAGCACATCAATGTTCATTTGCATGCATACAAAAATATGCCGATTGATGTGCATTTGAATTACCTCTGTTCGCTACCATTTGAATATAATGCAAACACTTGTGGATACACGAGTCCGTGTGCATGTTCACATTGACATATTGTCTCAAATTGTATTGTATAAAACACTCACAAGTTCCAAGGATTTATGTGAATCGAAGGATAGCATTGGAAAATCCAAATTTGTATAATTTCATCAAATTGTGTTGCGATGTGACAACGTCACAGTCACGTAATTCCAATCTTTGTTCAATGTAAGACTTTGTTTCATTATAATTATAAGCATAACTATGCAAAAACCACCAAAGAACATAAATAGCTTCGAAATTAAATTAAAAAAAAAAAAAAAAAAAATCGGATAAATGTTTTCAGTAAATGAAAATTTATTGAATTCCAAATCATAACATCAATTAAGCTTATTATGTAATTCAAATGAAAGTTGAAGTTGAACATTTTTTCAGTTTTTGGCAAAGATGAAAATGTTGTTAATGATCATCACTACCAGTTAAATTGTCTGTTTTCTCACTTAAAACGGTTAATTTTTCGTAGGTTTCTTGTCAAAAATTTTAACCTTTGATTCAACATTTGATTTTGGAATGGCATTTGGCTGTGGCGCTGCACTAGGTTGTGGATTGGGATTTTGATAAATGTTAATTTTCGATTTAACATTTGTTTGTGGAACCGCACTTGGTTGTGGTGGGGCGCTTGGTTGCGGACTGGCATTTTCAAACAAGTTTACTTTGGATTTAACATTTGATAATGGTGCAGTGCCTGATTGGGGCGATACACTTTCCGCATTTGGTTGTGGCGGTGCACTTGGTTGTGGAGCAACATTTTGATTGGATGATGGTGACGGTGGTACATTTGGTTTTTGTTTTTTGTTACTAACCAAATCTTGAACTCCTTTCACAGGCTTACTATTTTTAATTCCTTGAACAATTTTACTATCTCTAATATCCTTTAGAATTTTACCATCTTTGATGTCTTTTACAATTTTACTTCCCTCAGTGTTGATGCCTTGCACAATTTTACTGTCTCTAATATCCTTTAAAACCTTGCCATCCTTGATATCTTTTATAAATTTACTTTCTTCGATATCTTTTACAACTTTGCTGTCTCTAATTCCCTTGAACGAAGGCAATGCTTTCACAAATTTGCTGTCTTTGATTCCTTTCAAAAATTTGTTTTCGTCATTCTTAGCGCATGTCACGAGCTATAAATTAAAGAAAGAATTTTGTGGAAAAAATTGAATTTTTATTTGTTCAAAATGATTGATGATAAATTTTTAACAAAAGAAATACTTTGTGGCAAGTAAAACTTAAAACTTAACAATTAACAATTTCCATTATGTTTTTTTATATTTTACGTTCAATTACATTGCAAGTTATGATGCAAATGACAAACAAAATTACAAATTGTTGTTTCAACATTGTTTAGTCTTTAGAAGCTTTTTAATGCCGATTAATGGAATCTCTTCTGACAAATATAAAACCGAATGGATTCCTTTTATATTTTTTTGCGTAAGCATTGAGATAATTTCGAATAAAATTGATGTAAATAACCGTTTTAATTATAGAATTGAATATAAATTGCAATTCGATGGGAAATTATAAATTTTCAAATGAATTTTATTGATTCCACAACACATGCATGCTTTAAGCTCATACAATTTGGCATTGAGACTATTTCACATTTATTATAATATCTGAATTGTCGATTAATTCGTAAGAAAGCGATTATTCAGACTGTTCAGTGGATATAAAATAATATTTTTGCAACAATTTCATCACTTTTTCCCCTGAATTTACTTCTAATTTTATTTTGGGTTTTAAATTATAATGTTGTTATAACATCTGTTTATTCGTGACTATATTTTGAAACATTTTAAATGTCGCCATATTCGCATCAATTCAAATTGAGATATTTTCATATTTAGTCCAATTATTGCGTCTTATCGAATGAAATATAAAGACAATACAATGAAATGCAAATCGTTTCATTCCAATTTGCATTGGCGTCATTTGACTGTTTTTTTTTAAAAACAAACAAGACCTTAGTACTTTAAGTTTATGTCAATAATTAAAATTTTTCCATTCGAATAATCCATATGCATTTGGCAAAACCTATTGAACCGAAATTCATTTGACATCACAAAATGGGACATTTTCAATGGAAATAGTAAACAAAATTCACCTAACATCGACAATGGAAAAATCAATGAATGATCACTCCTTTTAAATGATCTTCTTTTTGGAGAGAATTTTCTAAATGAAACAAAAACTAAAGAAAAATCTTTTCGTAAATGTTTGGAAACTTTAATCCAGGCTATTTCTTAAAAATGTATGAAGATTTGCGATAATTTTTAAATTAATAAGAGTTGTTAAGATTTCCGGTTTTAATAAAAACAAAACATATTTTCTAAGCCAATTGAGTGACTGAACTCCAGTCTATTTCGAATCCGTTAACGTTAAGTTCAATCCATTTCAATAGCGATAATGATTTGCCGAATTGTACTGAGAATCAGCTCTACCTGCATGATAATCGTTTGAATTTACAGGTGCGTTAGAATAAGCTTGATTAATAGGTTGACGACCGTGCATTCGAACATCATTTCCATTCCCATTTCCACGATGAACATTTGCAGTTTCCGCGTAATAACCGTTTGAACGATCAATTCTTTGATTGTAACCAACATTTGGATTTCGGGCAGCTGCAGAAATTACTTGTTTTTCAGGTTGACGTATTGAAGCGCTTGCTCCAACTTCTCTTCCGCGAACAACATTCGGATTTTCTGCGTAATAACCATTTGAACGATCACCACGATCATCGTAATACGCATTTGACCGTTGAACGGTATCAGACATTGAACGTTGCAATTGCTGTGGTTCACCACGCATACGATCCTCGATTTCTTTCACACGTCGCTGCACAAAACTATTACTTCTTTTGATGCCTTTAAATTCGCCAGAACTATAACGATGTTGACTCTCATCATAACTTGGAACTCGTCGCAATTCTCCTTTAATGCTTGCAATTAACTAAGAGAAAACATTTTGGCAAAAAATAATACAAAATCAAACAAAATGATAAATTGGCCAATTGTTTACAGAAATATAGGAGACTGTCAATTGGAATCTTATCGAAAAACTGGTAATCGACTTCAATGAAAAATTTGGTTTACCTCAATAATCACAAATGCAAGGGAAATAAATGCAAAACATGTACGATTCAACATTTTGCCGTGTTTTTCGAAAAGTTCCTTTTCAAAAAAATCTCAATATTCAAGTTTAAATTTAAAAGTTTAAACTGTAGAATTCAATTTTTTCAAAAAATTCAAAGTTTATTGTTGAATTCAAAAATGCGCTAGTGAGAGTTTACTGAGAGTTTGCTTAAATCTTCGGTTTTTATACATTTCGAAACCAAAGGATTCACATCATATTTATTGATGATTGATGAATAAATGCATTTATTCGAATTTAAAATTCAGTTTTAAAATAGAAAATTCATCTTTTTTCAGATTTCATTCTGAGAAATCGCATTATTCCATCTTCTTATCATTTGCATTTTGTAGAAACCGTAAGTCAATTGGTCTTTAATTTGCATGATTTGATCGTGAAAATTGTCAACGCTTAGGTATTTCTTATTTTATCAACGTAATATTACGAAGCAATTTCATCTATGTGTGAGTCGATGCCATCACACAACATTAGGATGTATTTCAGTCGATCCAAGTGAATAATTCAAACTCATAATATTTCAAAGAAATTTCACAAGCGAGATTCGCTGTAATTTCATATTTTCATTGCATTTTTGTGACTCACATTCGAATTGTGAATTTTTACAATTTCTAAGTAAACAATAACCTTAACTGAAATAGAATTTCTATTCACAATGAAAGTAATATGTTTTTTTCTGCACAGAGGATAATCAACAATTCAAATGGAAATTTCAGGGAATAATCTAGATTTCAAGATAGATTGAAATACCGATATTTCGGGAAAGTTGATTTCTTTGCACGAAAGGAAACTAACAATGAAAAATGGAGATAATCGATGGGATGAAATTTAGTTAAAATGCGCGGAAAATTGTGGTTTCAAGCTGAAACTCAAATAAGTGGGAATTTTTAAAAAAAAATGTGCCTAAATTTGGAAGAATAAAATGAGAAAGTAAAAACGAGACAAATGAAAGAAAAAAACATAAAATAAAACGTATTTTTAACGTTTATTAAAAAATTTCTCTTGTTTTACACAAAAAGAAAAATATTTTTCTTTTCCTCAAACTCTTTTCGATTCGGTAAACAAAATAAAGACTTGTCTATTTGGATTTGTTGGATTTTGTAATTTTTTGCACAATTTTGCTCTTTTTAATGTCCTTAATAACCGTGCCGTCTTTGATTCCTTGAACAAATTTACTCTTTTTCACATCCTCTACCATTTGGCCACTCTTGACATCATTAACAAATTTACTGTCTTCGATATTCTTTACAACTTTGCTGTTTCTCATATCCTTGACGGAAGGTAATGACTTTACAAATTGACTGTTCTTGATACTTTTAAGCAAACTGTTTTTGTTTCCGTTCTTCTCACCACATGTCACAAGCTATGAATTAAAGAGGGAAATTGTAGAAAAAAAAAACATTAATTTCTCAAAATGATTGAAGATGAATTCTTAGCAAATATGAATGTTTTAAAATAAATCAATTTAAATTTAGAAAATGTACAATTTCCATTGTATTCATTTTTAATTTTTCCAAATATTGAACGTACCTCAAAACAAGCTATGACGCAAACGACAAACAAAATAACAAATTTGTGATTCATCGTTTTTAATTTTTAATTTTTAGAAGCCTTTTACTATCGAAAATGGAATGTCTTCTGGCAACAATAGAACTGAACGGATTCCTTTTATATTTTTTTCTTCGCACAAGGAAATTAACTAGTGTAAGGTGTGTTTTCGAATAATATTGATGTAAACAACAATTTCAATAATAATAGAATAGAATTTCGAAATGAGATTATAATTTTTCGACTGAATTATAAAGAAATCCTTTACACGCTCGGAGGAAAATAAACAAAATGTCTTACATCCGTAAGATGAACTTTTCCGCACTGAAAATCTAACACATAAAATGTATCCTATTTCTGTTACGGATTCATTACAATCATCATTTACACTCAACAACCGTCCATTTAACGGATCCATTATGCGGTCATCATCCATGGCTGAAAATTTAATGGTTTCTATTCCTAAACTATCCTAACAATTCTGCATCATCAGATTTTTTTTTTGTGGTCGTTGGGAATGAGATATCTGTACAGCGTACAGCGTACAGGATACAGGGCACAGGGTACCACACACTCACATTACGACGCTCAAAAAACTGGTTTTTCGTGTTCTCCTGGGTTCAAAACGCCGAGAAAAAATATTTTTGGGTGGCCTTAATTTTTTGACCGATTACAATACTTTTACGCACAACATGTTGTGTGCGGAAAAATAAAACAATTCAACTAAACTTAGAGGAAAAACAAAACATTTTTCTCACCTCCGTTACTAACGTACGGAAGTTTGTGTTGGTTGAAACAAGAGACGAGAGAGATATAACCATTTTCCTCTGAGTTTAGGTTTTTTTTTTTGCTCTGAGCGTGTCATTTGTGGTTTGATTTATAAAAAATCTATTATTCAGAAGTCGGTAAGTGCCTTTTACTCCATTGATGCATTCGTAAACATTCGCGAATGTCCATAAACGAATTCGTAAAATTGATGAAAAATTCGTAAGAAATGTACGAATTGGTGAGAGTCAAATCCCCCATCGAAAATAATTTTTACGTAAATTTATCCTTATTTTCTTTGCATTTTCTTGTAATATTTTCCTGGGTCTTACGTTATAATGCTGTTATAACATCTGTTGATTATGAATTTATTTTGAAACATTTTAAATGGCGTCTTATTAATGCGTCAATTCAAATTGTGTTATTTTCGTGTTTAGACTCATAATTGTGTCTTATTATGTCTTATCGAATGAAATAATAACGCTGTGAAATACAAAGTTTCATTCCAGTTTCTAAATAAAGACTCATTCCAATTTCGATTGACGTCACGTAACCGTTTTGTTAATTGCCATGTTTACCATTTACGTCAATAAGTAGCTTTTTTCCATTCGAAAAATGAATATTACAAGCTTCATTTCACCAAAGTCTTTCAATTGGCTATTGAAAAGTTGAACATTTTCAATTGAGATAATAAACAAAATGCAACTAACTGCGAGAATGGAAAAATCAATGAATGATCACTCCTTTTAAATGATCTTCTTTTTGCAGAGCATTTTCTAAATGAAACTTTAAACTGAAGAAAATTTATCAAAATATTTGCTCATCAAATTGAAATCAATTCAATTATTTTTATTGTTTTGGATTCTTGTGTACATTTTTTAGAATTTTAATCCAGGCTATTTCTTTAAAATGTATGAAGTTTTGTAAAAATTTTGATAATAATTAATAAAAGTTTTTGGATTTTCAACTTCAATGAAGAAAAAACGAACCATATTTTCTAAGCCAATCCAGTGACGGGACTCTATTTCGAGTTCATTCTATTCAATTGATTCAGTAGTGTTGTCATATGCACGTTTATTATCAATAGCGAACTTGCCTATCCATGTATCTATAGTCAATTTGCTCGTGTGGATAAATGTGTTGCGATGCATGTTGATATTGTGTCGGCGCATTCATTTTTTTGCGAAACATAACGTCTGATGGTTCATCTGAATTGAAATGATTTGCTGAATTGTACTGAGAATCAGCTCTACCTGCATGATAATCGTTTGAATTTACAGGTGCGTTAGAATACGCTTGATTAATAGGTTGACTACCGTGCATTCTGACATCATTTCCATTTTTCCACGATGAACATTTGCAGTTTCCGCGTAATAACCGTTTGAATGATCAATTCTTTGATTGTAACCAACATTTGGATTTTGGGCAGCTGCAGAAAATCCATGTTCTACGGGTTGACGAAATGAAGCTCCTGCTCCAACTTCTCTTCCGCGAACAACATTCGGATATTTTGCGTAATAACCATTTGAATGATCACCACGATCATCGTAATACGCATTTGACCGTTGAACGGTGTCAGAAATTGAACGTTTCAATGGCTGTGGTTCGCCACGTATACGATCCTCGATTTCTTTCACCCGTCGCTGCACAGATGTTTTGCTTTTTTTAATGCCTTTAAATTCGCCACCACTATACCGATGTTTACTTTCATCATAACTTGGCACTCGTCGCAATTCTCCTTTAATGCTTGCAATTAACTAAGAGAAAATATTTTGGCAAAAAATAATACAAAATTAAACAAAATTATTACAAACTGAAATAATATAATAAAAAGGATAAATCGGCCACCGATTGGAATCATATGAATCGTGAGTGGAACCATTGACCAAATGTGTTCACCTCAAAAATTACAACTACGAGTAAAAACAATGTTCGATTCAACATTTTGTTGTCTTGCTCGAATGGTTTTTTGAGAAATCTCAAAGTTCGAAGAAATTGTTAAGCAAAAATTTACAGTTCAAAATGTTAAATTTTTTAAATATGTGCAATTGATTTGCCTGATTCTTCTGTTTTTATTCATTTCGAAACCAAAGGATTCACATCATATTTATTGATGATTGCTGAATAAATGCATTTATTTGAATTTAAAATTCAGTTTTAAAATAGAAAATTCGATTTTTTTTTCAGATTTCATTCTGAGAAATCGCATTATTCCATCTTCTTATCGCATTTTGTGGAAACTGTAAGTCAATTGGTTGTTAATTTGCATGATTTGATCGTGAAAATTGTCGACGCTTAGGCAATTCTTATTTTATCAACGTAATATTACTAAGCAACTTCATCTATGTGTGAGTCGATGCCATCACACCACACTACGATGTATTTCAGTCGATCCACGTGAATAATTCAAACTCATAATATTTCAAAGAAATTTCACAAGCGAGATTCGTTGTAATTTCATATTTTCATTGCATTTTTGTGACTCACATTCGAATTGTGAATTTTTATAATTTCTATGTAAACAATAACCTTAACTGAAATAGAATTTCTATTCACAATGAAAGTAATATGTCTTTTTCTGCACAGAGGATAATCAACAATTCAAATGGAAATTTCAGGGAATAATCTAAATTTCAAAATAAATTGAAATACCGATATTTCGGAGAATATGGATTTCTTTGCACAAAAGGAAACTCACAATGAAGAATGGAAATAATCAATGGGATGAAATTTAGTTAAAATGCGTGAAAAAGCTTGGTGGAAACTCAAACTGTGGATAAATTATGAAAAATGTGAACTAAATTGAATGGAAAAAATGAGAAAGTAAAAAAAGGAAATGAATAAAAAAAAACCACAAAAAATTCGTTTTCTACATTTTATTAATTAATAAGTTTTTCTTGATTTAAACCAAATTAATAAATTTTTTCTCTTCCGAAAAAAAGTTCGAAAATTAAAACAAAGACTTGTTTAAGATATGTCTTGATGGATCGTTAAATGATTTTTTATTTTTTTTTGCCTTTTCCTCCTTGAATGGCGGCAACCTTTGCTGCAACATTGGATTTTGATGGTGTTGGTGGTGGTGACTTAACTTTTGGTTTTGCATTTTGAATTTGATGTACTTTGCCTTTCACAGTTGATGGATCTGGGATTTGTTGAACTGGTGGTGCTACTGCTGGGGCTGGTTCTGCTGAGACGGCTTGTTGGGAATTAACATCAACTGCTTCATCTTCACGATCACGACCGCAGAGATCACCTGCATAGACGTGCTATTGAAAATAAAGAAAAATACAATTAATTCATTTTAATAATGAACTCATCATGAAGTTATTAAAGGATCAATTGAAGTATTTTCTAAATTTTTCTATTAAATAAAATTGAGAATTGACTAAAGATTAAATCAACTTACTCCACAAATGGCAAACACAGCGAACAACAAAACAAATAATTTGCGATCCATTTTTAACTGTTTTCTTTTTATCAGCTACTTACTGTTTAATGAAATATTGCATTCGATTAGCGGCCTTTTATACACGATACTTTCACAAGTGACTCAAGGGAAAATTCCAAATTGTCGAAATTCATTTAAGTGACATGCACATGATTACTTTTCCGAATGCATCACTGTGTGTAGGAATGTATTGAGATGTGGTAAATTTATGACATTTTACCACAAAAACATAAGCATTTGTGCTCCGCACACTAGATGTGAGTGCGATGTTGTATTTGTGCTCGCACCAACTGAGTGAAAATTTCAGCTCTGGTCATAAATCATCAAAAACATGTTGTTTACTTCTTTTGACGTATGGAGAATGCGAATATAAGGTTTTTACATAATTGAACCGTGATTATGTCCGTCTTCCACCACCCATCGCTCCATGATTCGTTGTAGACAGTTTGTAAACTTTTTATATGGACTACTAGCAATAGGCTAAAAGTGTGAAAATTGACACTATCGCATGAAAAGTAAGAAAATTAACGTTTTCGCAAGAAAAGTGCCCATAGCATGGCATTTTCACTAAATATTCTTGAATGAATTACAAATTATGAATTTAGTTGATTTTTTTTTTTTTTTTCAAGAAAAAATGTAAATCTTTTAAAATCAAATATTGAATGAAATCATAAGTTTGACACCGTCGAGTTCAGGAAAGAGGGCGAAGTCCCGACCAAAAATCCAAAGGACCTGAAGTCCATTCTATCTAATATAAAATGTTCCAAAAATCTCTAGCAATTTCGAAAAGTTTCCACAGATAAAAAGTTCATCTTACGAATGTAAGACGATTTTGTGTTTTCAATTGACGTCTATTTGAGTATCATTTGGTTCATTTGAAAGTCAATAAACCCATTTTATGTCAATCGATTTATTATAATGTGTGTTTCTGCATGCTGACTAATCGATAAAAATGGATCACATCGCAGTAAAAATTTAGGAAAAAAAAAAATTCTTCATAGACTAATGACAAAATATTCCATTTCTTTGAAGATAAACACTATCAATGACAAATTCGAACATACATGTAAAATTTGTTTCAAATTCAATAGAATTTTCTATTCGTCTGAGAATTTCTCGAGGGCAATATCAGTGAATATGTCGTCAAGCTGATTAACTTAAGTAATTATTTTCTTG
>JAQOWM010000281.1:0-13550 GCA_029041755.1 Resseliella maxima | reverse complement strand
TGTGAAGAGAAGGGAAAGAGAAAGAAACACTTACACATGAATTGTCAACTGCAAGCAGCAACACGTGGATGTGAGATAGTATGCAACATGAATGTAGGATTTTGTTCTTTTAAGCAATGGTTGCTTGTACAATGAGATCGAACATTTCAAATCGAAAGACCGCTATAGCAGCGACACGCAAAACATTTCACAAAGCAAATACACAGGCAATATTTGCTGAAATGACGAAATAAGAAAAAGAAAGATTTGATGAAACATGCGTTTTCACCAACTCAAACATTCACAAGTATGCAAAACAAAAAGTTGATACGAATGTGGGATAGAGAAAGAAGCGAACATACATGCCGAACACGCAATACAAACAGGCTCAATGCGAGATATTGTATTGAATATACTGACGCAAGTGTATTGGCTCAAACACACAGAATAAATTGAATGCGATCAGAGTCTGTGAGCATTTCTGTTGTGTACACTAATACGTATAGCCACATTGGCATGTTGTACATGACTAACAATGCACAAAGGAGAGAAAAATATGCTGCTTCTTGAGGTTATCTCTCTCTCTCCACGTAATAAATATAGCATGTTTTGTATAGTAAGTTTGTGTGAAAAAAAAAAAAAAAATTTTCGGTTGCCGGTGTTATAAAAAAAAAAAGATTACGTTCGCTCTCTTCCGAATCAGCCCTCCGTGAATTAAGTTCATTTTTCCGATAAAAAATCAATGTCATTTGATTTATAAAATAATAAAATACAATATATTCACAATAAATAATTGCTACAGTTTGTGTGGATAATTGCAAAGCAATTGGTGTAAAGCTGTGAATAAAGTTCATTTTCCGATCAGAATCTGATGCTTAGTGTGTATAATATTGATAATTTGTTTCATTTTATGTGAATGGTTACAAAACAATTGGTGAAAAACTGTTAAGTGCAAGCGCACATAGAAAACATTGAAACGTAGATTTAACACGCAATAATCAAATTGATCACGCTACGCAATCAAATAAATATTAAAAACAGGACATTTTTTGTTTCTTTTGTTCAAACATTCATGCGAATGCAACAGTTTTGTGTTTTGTTGTTGTTGTTATAAATAAGCAGTTACGATTCAACGCAATTCATAAACGCATGAAGAAAAGAGAAATTTCTTAAGCAATCACACAGTTGAAAAGTGATTTTCAAATTAAAAAAGCAAGAATGGAGGAAGAACAAAAAAAAATTGCTAATGCAAAAACACAGCGACAATTTTACGCCGATAAAATAATAAAATTGATAAAATCGGCTGGACAAGGTTTCGATTCGCTGACCCAACATGAATTGAAAGAAAAAATGGCAAGATTGAAAGAGTTGATGGACAAATTGGAAGTCAAGTGTATGAATCTGAATTGCGTCGATTTATTAGCTCTGACATTGCGTGATGACGATGAAATTGAACAGCAAAGCAATGACTTGATCTCGAAAATCAATCAACGAATTGACATGCTAAACAAAAAAAATGATGCACAAAATCAAGCTGATGCATTACAACAAATTGAGGAATGCGCTCAACAGTATAGCAGCAAGCGCTGCACCAACAGCAAGTGGCACGCAGCTACAGTTCAAAAACATGCCGATATAAATAAAAAAATTGGCAGATTTTCTGGAAATATTTATGATTGGGGAGCGATTTATTTTGTGAAGATTTCGTTACAGCAGAAGCAATGAAAATATCGAAGATATTGATAAGCTGAGATTCTCGAAGCAAGCATGCCAACATGAATTTCTGTCAATTGAGTGCGGCCCGCAAGATTTCTCGAAGGCACCGGAACGCTGCAACAAATATATGGTGATGCCTATACACAAATACATTTATGCACAGCAGCTGAATTTTAAGCATAAAAAAGATAGATAAAGCATCCGGAATAATATTTTTCAAAGTGTCAATGCATATGGATGCATTATCCACTAAGTCAGCAATATTTTGTGTAGATGCTTTATCTATCTTTTTTATGCTTAAAATTCGCTGTGTGCATAAATGTATTTGTGTATAGGCATCACCATATATTTGTTGCAGCATTTCCCATGCTTTCGAGAAATCTTGCCCAGCACTGCAAACAATTGACAGAATTTCATCTTGGCATGCTTGCTTCAAGAATGTCAGCTTATCAATGTCTTCGATATTTTCATTGTTTATGACTTCTGCTGTGAAATCTTCTGAAAATCGCTGCCAATCATAAATATTTCCAGAAAATCTGCCAATTTTTTTATTTATATCGGCATGTTTTTCGAACTGTGGCTGCATGCCACTTGCTGTTGGTGCAGCGCTTGCTGCTAACTGTTGAGCGCATTGCTCAATTTGTTGTAATGCATCAGCTTGATTTTGTGCATCATTTTTTTTGTTTAGCATGTCAATTCGTTGATTGATTTTCGAAATCAAGTCATTGCTTTGCTGTTCAATTTCATCGTCATCACGCAATGTCAGAGCTGATGAATCGACGCAATTCAGATTCATACACTTGACTTCGAATTTGTCCATCAACTCTTTCAATCGTGCCATTTTTTCTTTCAATTCATGTTGCGTCAGCGAATCGAAACCTTGTCCAACCGATTTTATCAATTTTATTATTTTATCGGCGTAAAATTGTCGCTGTGTTTTTGCATTAGCAATTTTTTTTTGTTCTTCCTCCATTCTTGCTTTTTTAATTTGAAAATCACTTTTCAACTGTGTGAATGCTTGAGAAATTTCTCTTCTCTTCATGCGTTTATGAATTGCGTTGAATCGTAACTGCTTATTTATAACAACAACAACAAAACACAAAACTGTTGCATTCGCATGAATGTTTGAACAAAAGAAACAAAAAATGTCCTGTTTTTAATATCTATTTGATTGCGTAGCGTGATCAATTTGATTATTGCGTGTTAAATCTACGTTTCAATGTTTTCTATGTGCGCTTGCACTTAACAGTTTTTCACCAATTGTTTTGTAACCATTCACATAAAATGAAACAAATTATCAATATTATACACACTAAGCATCAGATTCTGATCGGAAAATGTACTTTATTCACAGCTTTACACCAATTGCTTTGCAATTATCCACACAAACTGTAGCAATTATTTATTGTGAATATATTGTGAATATATTTTATTATTTTATAAATCCATTTGATTTTTTATCGGAAAAATGAACTTAATTCACGGAGAGCTGATTCGAAAGAGAACGAACGTAATCTTTTTTTTTTTTATAACACCGGCAACCGAAAAATTTTTTTTTTTTTTTTTTTTTCACACAAACTTACTATACAAAACATGCTATATTTATTACGTGGAGAGAGAGAGATAATCTCAAGAAGCAGCTTATTTTTCTCTCCTTTGTGCATTGTTAGTCATGTACAACATGCCAATGTGGCTATATGTATTAGTGTACACAACAGAAATGCTCACAGACTCTGATCGCATTCAATTTATTCTGTGTGTTTGAGCCAATACACTTGCGTCAGTATATTCAATACAATATCTCGCATTGATCCTGTTTGTATTGCGTGTTCGGCATGTATGTTCGCTTCTTTCTCTATCCCACATTCGTATCAACTTTTTGTTTTGCATACTTGTGAATGTTTGAGTTGGTGAAAACGCATGTTTCATCAAATCTTTCTTTTTCTTATTTCGTCATTTCAGCAAATATTGCCTGTGTGAAATGTTTTGCGTGTCGCTGTTATAGCGGTCTTTCGATTTGAAATGTTCGATCTCATTGTACAAGCAACCATTGCTTAAAAGAACAAAATCCTACATTCATGTTGCATACTATCTCACATCCACGTGTTGCTGCTTGCAGTTGACAATTCATGTGTAAGTGTTTCTTTCTCTTTCCCTTCTCTTCACATTTTGCTTAAAATTTCCTGTGTTAAATTTTGTTGTCACGAATCAGCTTGATTCTCTTCTTCGCTTGAAAATCAAATTTTATCAATGCACAACAACAAAATAAACGAAGAAATAATGGAAAAAAAAAAATATTTTTTGCTTAAAATTTCCTGTATTAAATTTTGTTGTCACGAATCAGCTTGATTCTCTTCTTCGCATGAACCTCAAATTTTATCAATGCACAACAACAAAATAAACGAAGAAATAATGGAAAAAAAAAATAACGGAAGAAGAAAGAAATATGCACACTAAGCAACACATTTTCCATTTTTTTTTTTTTATAAATCACATTCGAAGGACCATGTTGGATTGTATAAGGTGTATTATGGAATGGAATAGAATAGAATGCAATGAAAGACTGTGTTTTATTTATGATGCTTGTTTATTGATGTTCCGAATCCAACTAACTACTTATTCTAATATATATTGATGAGCACAGTGATGTGCTCTGTTGTCTCTCACTCTCTCTCACTCTCTCTCTAACTTTATTGTATTTGTATGTTGTCTGTTGTCTATCCATTTGACATGCTTTATGTCAAAATGGATAGACGACAGCGCGTTGCTGTCTTAACACTATGATTAACAACATGAATTCTCAAGAATTCAATATTTCTGACAGAATGATATGGAATTCTAAATTGTATCTTTTCCAAAAGAGACTCTGAACATATTTCACCCTTGATCAGCTTCAGGATGAACATTATTTGAGCAACACTTCTGCGATTTTCCAAAGTAATCATTTGTAGTAGAAGCAATCTATGTTCATACTTCGGAAGATGAAATCCATCGCCCCATCTAAATCTTCTTAAAGCATACAGCAAAAATTGTTTTTGAACAGATTCAATTCGTTTCGACTGTCCTATATTGTGTGAATTCCATATCTGAGATCCATATTCTAAAATAGGAACAACGAAACTAAAAAATAATATTTTTATTGTATAAGGGTCATTAAATTCACGTGCAAAACGCTTGATCCAAGCCAATCTGGATCTAGCTCTTGCTATCATGGATTCAATATGAGCTTTGAAATTAAGTTTCTCGTCCAAAATAACACCAAGATCCTTAATTTGATAAACTCTTTCAATTACTGAATCACCAATACTGTAATTAAAATCAGTCACATTACCAAAGCGATGAAATATTATCATTTTTGTTTTTTTAACATTCAATTTTAATAGATTTAATTCAAAAAAACTAACAACACTATTTAAACTTTCTTGAAGAGTATGACAGTCATCAATTGAATTTATGTGATGAGAAAGTCTAACATCATCTGCAAAAGATAAAATCGTTGATTCACCGCTGAATTTGGGAAGATCAGCGATAAACAATATAAATAGTGTTGCAGCAATGGGATAACCTTGACCCGTTCCTGAAGCAACAACAATTGGATCAGATTCACAGTCATTAATCTTTACAATTTGTTTTCTACCATTCATATAAGATGCAATCCAATTCAAAAGTTGACAATTCAAACCGATAATTTGCAACTTATATATTAAAACGTCGATACTAACTGAATCGAATGCTTTAGCGACATCAATATAAATTGCATCCGTTTGATTATTAGGACTCAACTCATTCAAAGTTTGCGAAGTAAACTCTACCAAATTGGTGATTGTAGATCTTCCTTTCTTGAACCATTTTTAAATATTGGTTTTACAAATGATGACTTCCACAAATCCGGAACATGCCCTAATTTAAGTGATTTGTTCAATAAAACAGTCATTGGCCCAATGAAAGCGCCAATACATTTCTTAATAAACAAATTAGGCAATCGATCTGGACCAGAAATCAAATCATTTGGTAAATTAAGTACACTTTGTAATATAACACTTTCATCAATACACAATTTGGGAATATTATGTCAAAAATTAACAATTGATTCAAAGTTCCCAATGTTACAAATGTCAGATAAATTCAAGTTGTGCTGAGTATATGCTGAGGCAAAAAAATTAGCAAAAAGATTCGCAATATCTTCATTTTCGCATGTCTACTGATTTTTACAGTGCATTTCATGCGGAAAATCATTGTTAGTCTTTCTAACTGTATTTACAAATTTGAAAAACTCCATTGGATCATTAACAATCAATTTCTCCATTTTAACCTTATAATTATTATAAGAAATAAGCGAATATCTATTATATTCAGTGCGACTATTTCTGAAATTCAAGTCATCATCCAATGAATTATGCCTTTTTTTGCGAAGTTTATTCAATCTATTTTTTAAATTAATCATTTTTGAATCAAACCATTTTGGATGAGATGAATTAATTCTCTTCTTCAAGACAACGTGTAAATCAATTGCATCATAAACACTCGAATAAAACAGTTTTAAATTGTCTTCAAGTGAGTCCTTTGATAATATCAAATTCCAATCTACATTTTTCAAATGATCATTCAAATCATTATAATTGGCATTTCTAAAATCATAATAGAAACTAAAATTGGAATTTCTCTCATTATTCTCACATTCAGAAACCACAATTTCAATGGATCTATGATGCAGATTTCACCAAAAAAATATCACTATTTAAACAATATAACAGGTCTATGTCATTCGTCCAAATCATATCCAACATTTTTTCATTATTATTCGATGTTCTATTAATCTGTGACAAACCAAATCCATGGAAAGAATCCAAAATGAACAATTCCTTCCTACATGCATTGATAGGATATGAAACATTTGGATCATCAATGTCATCAGATATCCATAACAAATTAGACAAATTAAAATCACCGGACATAATGATTAAATCTTTTTGGACTGATTTCGTAATCAAAAATGCAATTGCAGTAACAATGTTCTCAAAAATCTTAAATGGTGAATTTGGTCTAATATACAATTCAATCAAATAAAACTTTCGGTAATTAATATTAATGCCAACACATATAATCTCTGCAGCATAAAGATCGCCATCAAAAATTAACTGACCATTCAATGATTTATGAGTAGTAATTAATACGCCACCTCCATGAGTCTTTTTGGTTATTTGATCCTTCTCAGTTTGAATTGATCGATCACAACGAAAAACATCAAAATCAATGGGAAAAATTTCATTGCTATTCATGGTGGAATCTAAATGTGTTTCACACAACATGTAAACTTTAAATTCATTAATTAAAACATTTGATAAAAATTCAGGAAATTTAGTTTTTAAACCATTAATATTACATGAGTAAATATAGCCCGACACCCCCATATCATTGTTATGTATATTCAATAACGCTAAATGGGCTGGTACATATGAAATGGTGTAAAATTTTGATGAATACGTGCAGGATCTATGAATTGATGGTATGATGTTGGGTTCGTGTACGGGACTGGATATGCCTGATTCCAAAAACAAGGACCATTCCAATAAGGTCTATGTTGATTATGCTGATTTTGATAAGACTGTTGCCGTTCTTGTAATTTATTTTTCTGCTGATAATAATGTTTATGATCATTATTATTATTAACTTGGTTCATATTATTATCATTATTCTCCCTTGAAACATTAATTTTATTTTGACATTTATTGGAATTTACTTTAATTATATGATGATGACTTTGATCTTTCTTAATAGATGGAATTTGATTGCGAACACTTGATGGATTTTTAGTTGATTTTTTGTTCATTGGCTCACTATCAGTAACTTTGTCATCAAATAGCAAATTTGTACTCGTTTTGTTATCCTTTTGTTCAAATGGTTTCAACCGATAACTTGGATACCAAACCGAAAAATCAGACAACAATTCACAAATCTCCTTCTTCAATGTTGAAACTTTGAAACTTATAAATTTATTTTTCTTATTCTACGTTTGCTCGCAAAATCAACCTTATAAGAATCAGGGAATTAAACAATTCAAAATGTCATTTTTACGTCAAACAGGTAGAATACCTGGGCCACATAATTTCGAAGGATGGTCTTCGCGCCAATCCAGAGGAAGTGAAATTCATAACACACTATCCAATTCCAAAGAAGTGCAGAGATTTTTGGCCATGTGCAATCATTTTCGTAGATTCATTTACAATTTTGCTAAGATAGCCAAACCACTGACCGCATTATGTTCTAAAAAAATCGATTTTGTATGGACTCAGTTGGCAAATGATGCTTTCGAACTACTGAAAAGAGCATTGGCTCAGGATGTAATACTGCAATTTCCAGATTTTTCCAAAGAATTTTTTGTAACAACAGATGCATCCGATTTCGCAATTGGTGGCATGTTACCCCAGGGTGAATTACCACTTGTTAAGAAATGTGAACGCAGCCTTTGTTTTGTTCCTTTTTGTAGACGTCACTTCATGACATTTGACATTCTGTATATACTTCATTCTTATTCGATCATCGTAGCAATAAAGACATAAAACATATTTGGCTGGTGGTTGATTTATTTGAGTACTTTTATTTTAGATGCGCAAAAGGTAAATTACAACAGGTTATGAGCACAGTCTACGTTAAATAAATAAAAGTAAAATAAATTAAAGGATTTTTCAAGTTAAAAGTAAAAATCAGTAAAGTGAACGGATATTTTTTTTGTGAACGATTTGCAATTCTGGGAAATTGTCGTTGTATCGAAGTGTGCATAGCGGTACCAGCTACATTGTCACAGTTAACTGCGTTGTTTTTTTTTTTTGTTTTGTTCGGAGCAATATTGTGAAATTCGGACATACGTTTACAAAACGATTTTTGGTGTTTTTTTTAATTTTTTCAAGTATCGATTGTTGCAAAGAGAATTTAGCGGCAAGATTGCAGTGAAGACTGAACAGCGGTGAACAACGGAATATTGCGGATAGCTGTGAAATTCAGATACAAAACACAATACAAAGAATTATTTTGTATTAATTTCTTGATAATCGTTTCAAAAATTTGTTTATTAAACAGTTAAAAATGGGAGATAAAGAATTTATTGCGATTGATAAGTTTCATGAAGCATCACAATGGGTGACATGGAGTTTTCAAGTCAAAGTTATAATGAGTGCTGCAGATATTTTTGATGTAGTAACGGGAACTGAAACAATGCCTGCTGAGACCGATAAAGATTTCGCGACAAAATCAGTGGAATGGAAGAAAAAAGATGCAAAGGCACAAAAAATCATTGCCACAACGTTGGGACAAAGGATAATGATTCATATTTTAAATTGCACATCATCAAAACAAATGTGGGACAAATTAAAGTCAATTTATGCTCAAGATAATTCGGCGGCTAAACATTTGTTACATCAACAATTTTTCTCATATGAAAAATGTCCGAAAGATGATATTGCCTCACACATTTCAAAATTGGAGGGAATCGTGCAAAAGTTGAAAAATATGAAAGTTGATATCAGCAAAGACATGTTAATCACGAAAATTCTGATGACATTGCCAACCGAATATCGTCATTTTATCAGTGCTTGGGAATCATTGGCAGAGGATCAAAGAACGCTTGTCAATTTAACTAATCGTTTGTTAATCGAAGAAAATCGAATGGGTTTGAGCGATTTAAAATTGACTAAAACCGAATCAAGTGAAGCATTTCTGGTAAAACATCATGGTAATGGTAGCGGAATGAAAAAGAATCAACCAAATCATCACAACAAAAAGAAAAACAAGAAGAAGGGTGCTTGTTTTAATTGCGGTTCAAACGAACACTGGAAAAGTGAATGTACAGTTAAAAAGTCATCGGGTGAATCGAAATCGACTGGAGCCGTTTCAAAGTCAAAGAATTCGAATGACAAGGCTTTCATTAGCAATGTTTTAAATGCATCGAAGAGTGGTGATGCTTGGTTTGTTGATTCAGGTGCATCAAATCATATGTGCAATCAACGTTCTTGGTTTGTAAATTTCATAACATTGGAAAAACAACCGAGTGTTACATTGGCAAATGGTGATACAATGCGTGCAATTGGTAAGGGTGATATTAACATTTTGTCATTCAATGGAAAAGACTGGATCGAGAAGACATTGAAGGGAGTGTTGTATTCACCGAATGTTTTCGCTAATTTATTTTCATCAACGAGAGCAATGGATAATGGACATGATTTTTGGTCAAATCGAACAAAATGTGAATTATTGGATGAGAGAACTACAGTTGCAGTGGGAGTTCGTGATGGCACATTATTTAGAATGTTGTTTAAGGTAATTGAACCATCACTTAATCATAATTCTTTTGCGAATATTGCAGTAAAACAAAATTCATTGAGAGTCTGGCATGAGCGTCTTGGTCATCAACACTTGGCGCATGTGCGTAAATTCTTGAAAGACAACAACATAGAATTTACTGACGAGAATTTTGACTGTGATGGATGTGCATATGGAAAAATGCATCGGCTTAGCTTCGAGCTACGTGAAGAAAAAGCGACAGCATGTGGTGAAATCATACACGTCGATTTGTGTGGTCAAATGAATGTCGATTCGTTGGGTGGAAAACGATATTTTCTACTGTTCAAAGATGATTTTTCGCATTATCGTCAGGTATTTTTCTTGGAACGTAATTCAGAGGCAGCTGAAAAAGTTGAGCGTGTCATCAATATGACCGAAAAACAGTTTGGTCATTCAATTAAAGCATTTCAATCAGACAATGGTACTGAGATTATCAATGAGGAGGTGAATGATTTAATCCAAAGTCGTGGCATTCGTCATCGTCGTACTGTTCCATACACACCGGAACAAAATGGTTGCATCGAAAGAGAAAATCGAACAATTGTTGAATCGGCCAGATCCATGTTGCATGCAAAGAATTTGGATTTGGAATTATGGGCAGAAGCAGTAAACACAGCCGTGTTCATTTTGAATCGAACGGGTACAAGACAATTAAGGGTAAAACACCATATGAATTGTGGCATGGTAAACCAGCAAAAATCAATCAATTCAGAATATTTGGCTCAGAAGTTTATGTTCATATTCCAAAACATAAGCGCAGTAAATTGGATGCAAAAGCTGAAAAATGTTTATTCGTCGGTTATGGTGAAGATACGAAGGGATTCAGAGTCATGGATGAATCCAAAAAGATTAAAATTGTTCGTGATGTCAAATTTTTAACGGAAGAACCAGCATCAGTTACTTTCATCGATGTTAATGATTCAACCGAATCACATGAAAATTTGGACAAAGAAAATAAAAAAGGGGGCGAACAAAGTGAAACAATTCGTCCTGCTAAAATCACAACTCGTCGAACAACAGCACTAACTGATATCGATCAAGAAAACATTATCGATTCACGTTTAAGAAATCGTAGTCAATCACAATTGGGCAATGGAATGATGGCTTTGTTGGCATCGGCTGAAAGAGATGATGATGAACCGAGTACATTTGAAGAAGCAATGAATTCATCATATCGTGAAAATTGGTCTGAAGCTATGCAAGAGGAAATTTCATCACTCGAACGAAATGATACTTGGATTTTGGTTAGGCGGCCAGCTAACCAAAAGGTAATTGATTGTAAATGGGTGTTTAAAATAAAGAAGAACACTGATGGATCAATTAATAGATTTCGTGCTCGTACAGTCGCAAGGGGCTTCACACAAGAATATGGAGTTGATTATATAGAAACGTTCAGCCCTGTAGTACGCTTTGCTTCTGTGCGTGTAATTTTGGCCATTGCGGCCAAATTCAATCTCATACTGAAACAATTTGATGTCAAAACGGCATTTTTGTATGGTGAATTGAAAGAAGACGTGTACGTTAATCAACCAAGTGGTTTTAATGATGGAACCGGTCGAGTTTATAAACTATTCAAAAGTTTATATGGTTTGAAACAGTCTTCAAAATGTTGGAATGATAAATTCACGAATTTTATCAAGCAATTTGGGTTTACTGCATGTAAATCGGACCAGTGTGTTTTC
Source organism: Resseliella maxima (assembly GCA_029041755.1). Classification (NCBI taxonomy): domain Eukaryota; kingdom Metazoa; phylum Arthropoda; class Insecta; order Diptera; family Cecidomyiidae; genus Resseliella; species Resseliella maxima. The sequence continues at coordinate 1,836 of JAQOWM010000281.1, read as the reverse complement.
GTTAGTAACAAAAACGGAAACTTGATCATTTTCGCCATTTATGTGGATGATGGTTTAATTGTTGGAACGAGTCAGCGGGCGATTGACTCAGTTATTGAACATTTACGAGCATCATTTGAGGTAAAGTCAATGGATATTGGTTGTTTCCTTGGTTTTGAGATTCATAAGCAAAACGACGGTTCGATATTCATCAATCAAGCAGCCTACGCTCGTAAAATTCAACGCAAATTTCGAATGGATGGGTGTAATGCATTAAGTACACCGTGTGATCCGAACCAAACTTTGGGAAATTTTGAAGATGCAGAAGAAAGTACATTTCCATATCGTCAATTAATTGGAAGTTTGATGTACTTGGCAGTTGGAACGCGTCCAGACATAAGTTTTTCAGTTGGTTATGTCAGTAGATACATGGAAAGACCCACAAAAGTACATGTTGAAGCAGCTAAGCGAATTTTGCGATACATTAGGGGTACTGAACAATTTGGTATCATGTTCAACAGTGGTGGTGAACAGAAGATTGTCGGCTATAGCGATTCTGATTATGCTGGGTGTGTAACCACACGAAAGTCAACATCGGGTTATACATTTTTGCTCGATAATGGTATTGTTAGTTGGTGTTCAGAGCGCCAGAAAAGTATTTCTTTATCAACAATGGAAGCGGAATATATTGCGGCTGTAAGCGCAATAAAGGAATTAATTTGGTTAAAGCGTTTGTTCAATGAATTAATTCCGGAACATTCCGATAATGTCAATTTTTACATGGATAATTCAAGTGCGGAAAATTTTGTCAAAAATGCTCAAAGTTCAAAGCGAAGCAAACACATCGACATTTGTTATCATTTCATTCAAGACGAATATAAGAAGGGTGTTTTCAATCTGGAACATATTGCAAGCAAAGAAATGATCGCCGATATTTTGACAAAACCATTACCAAGAGCTCGATTCGAATATTACGTTCATTGATGGGTATCAAAGAAATTAATAATTAATATTTGAATGTATTTTTTTTTTGAATTTTGTTAATGATTTTCAGCTTTAAATGTTCATTGATTTTGTTGATGATTGAGAGTAAACCAAATTTATAATAAACTATGTATATTTTTGGGCCTTAAGCCAAACGGTGATTTGAAGAATTAGGGTAGTTTAAAGCATTCTTTATTATAAATGATCTAAAAGGTAACAAAAAGTGGGAGTGTTAAGAAATGTGAACGCAGCCTTTGTTTTGTTCCTTTTTGTAGACGTCACTTCATGACATTTGACATTCTGTATATACTTCATTCTTATTCGATCATCGTAGCAATAAAGACATAAAACATATTTGGCTGGTGGTTGATTTATTTGAGTACTTTTATTTTAGATGCGCAAAAGGTAAATTACAACACCACTCGATCGTCCTTTGCAGTTTTACAGTAAGACACTGAGCGCAGCTCAGAGAAACTATTCAACCATTGAAAAGGAATTGCTAGCCATTCAGCTATGCATAGAGGCTTTTCGTAACTATTTATTCGGCCCACAATTCACTGTATTTTGCGATCACAGACCCTTGATCTATTTATACAATCTGAAGGATCCAAAATCAAGATTGGTTCGAACACGAATCGAATTGTCGGATTATAATTTCAAAATAATTCACATTCCGGGTAATAGAAACAATGTCGCTGACGCATTATCACGCATCTCTATCGATGATGCTGTCACGCTAGAACGGGTTATTCAGAATTCACTTCTCCTATATTTTCTTTAATTTGTCTAAAAATACCTGTCAAAAGAAGTTGTTGTGCAAAAGCTAGGTGTAGTGCTCAAAAACAAAATGACAAACAAATTAAAGTATTATAT
>JAQOWM010000145.1:0-81468 GCA_029041755.1 Resseliella maxima | reverse complement strand
GGATTGGCAATTGATTGATGAATCGATGCAATTATTGAACTAATTATTCTAATTTAATGAATTGTAAATATATTTTAATTATTTAAATAAACCACCTTTGGCGAAGAAACGCTGTTTGGTGCAGTAATAATAATAATAATAATAATAACACTTTATAAGAAAGGTTGTTAATCTGTTACAAATGTAACTGCCGTTACTAGAAGTAACGCTGTTACAATTATAATTCCTAGAACAAATCTGCAGTTACATTTGTTATAGCTAGAATAAATGTACGATTACAAATGTTATGGATTACCGACTCTGTTTATAACGTATCTGAATCTATTTCTTAATGAGTTGTACTGATTATTAAACACACTCATTACAATCGATCACAACTTATAATAAATAAGACCATAAGAAATTAAATATAATAAAGCGTAACATGATGTTTTTTTGTTTAGGTTATGAAAAAAATTATCATGCATTTTCATTTTTTAATCAAATTTCTTAAAGTCATATTTATTATAACCGATTCAAACTACATCTATTGAAAACAAGAGCATTCAAACCTCTGTGTGTTCTTTCAATCAATTGTGATCGATCTAGTTCCATAATGGTCCAAATGTTTTCAATCAGATTCAGGTCTGAACTAAATGGTGGATGATTCAAAACAAAAACTAAAATGGAATGAAATCAGAGTTTTGAGACTTGCATAAACAATAAATGTTACCGTTATTCTTTAATAGATTAGTAATTAGAATGAAAGAGAGTGTGATTGATTTGGCTATATTAGACATAGCGAACATCATTCATTATACAACCGACACAAAGAAGAATTGTTGGAACACAATATAGCGATCTCGAAGTATTGTATGCATGTTTATGTAGTGGTGCATCAAATATACTCATTGAAAAATTATTGCGCACACAGAGCATTGCTATTGTAATATATGGTTATAGATGATGGAGATAGAACCAGGAACATATTTATGTCAGAGACTATACATCGATTCACAACATTGAATATAAGATCATCGATAATATCTAGATATTTATGAAAATAAGCTGTATGTTAACTAGATATTGGAAAAAGTGGCACATCTTGTACAGATTCTGAAAAAATGGTACACTGAAAATAATTTGTGCGTATATATTACTACGTTTACGAATCATTCGCAGTTTTGCGCCACGAATATTTCGTATCATGTACGAATAATTCGCAGTATATACGAATATTAGTTTGTACATGGACGAATGAGTTTTAAAATGTACGAATGGTTTTCGTGACGCAAAATAACGAATCATTCGTACATAGTACGAAAAAATTCGTAACTTTGTGAATCATTCCTTCATTTTACGAATAATCATAATATTGAACGAGATTTTTGTATATTCTACGCATAATTAGTCTATTGTACTAATATTCGTAATATCTACAAATATTCTGCTCTGCGAATAACTAATATTTATTTTCAGTGTATCTTATGCGATATCTTACTTTTTTCTTTAGATGCTATTCTTCTATTTCCCTCAATGAAAGTAATTTTTCCTTAGAAAATTGTATCCGAAAAGTATCTAAGATATTAAAAAGATACTACCTTATCTTGAGAAACCTAAATATAGATACTGGAATCTCATCTAAAAGCACTCATTTGTTTTATATTTTTTCATTGTTTATGATTCTTATCACATTTTACCTTATGCCAACACGAAGTTGAAATGTGTTGAATGCATCCTTGTTCACTTCTTGAAGTTTCTGACATAATGTCAAAGCAAATTCTATTAAATCGCAGACACAATCTCCTTCACTTCCACCCTGTCCACATGTATAGTAATGAAACAACAATTTTACTAAGGTGTAAAAAAGATATATACTTATATTACCTGATGTTTTGGATTAAGCCCCGAAGCTGCCATATAAGTTGCTCCAACAGTTTTAATCTTTTCCACAGTCATAAACCTTGGTTCATCCATTAATGAATCAAAATCACAAATAATTTCATTTAATATTCGAATACAAGCTTTTCCGTTTTCAATATCCTCCGAATAAAAGTCTTGAAAATTTGGTATCGATGCGAACATTACGCCACATAAACTATGCATTTTGGCGTATAACTCATCAGAACGTCCCTCAGATAAATAATAGCTAGCAACATGATCAGGAAGGATATTCTGGTTTGAAAAATTATTTAGATGTTAATACAAATATCAAATATATCTAAGATTATAATACTTGCTTTTATCAGTAAATCATTCAAAATTCTATTGGATTTCATATTTGATAATTCTTTCTCAGCTTGTTCTAGATTTTCAATGTTATAAAAAAAAAATATTTTTGAATTTTTTTTTCGAAAAGCAAATGAAAAATTACCTTTCCAAATAAAATCTAAGCGACTAGTGACTTCTACAAGTCGACCATGGTAGGTTACCATTATAAGAAATATTATAAGTAAAATGTTCATTCGGATTGTTAATGGCATTCCATATTTTGAGTTCTCTTCAGACTCTATTGTTGCATTCTCGAAAACCTCCGGAAACATAAAGCAAATTAATATAGCATAACAAAATACCATGGAGGAAGCCATAAATGTTTTCACTAAGTAATACATCTTTAGTCCAGTAGCAAGTGCGATTAATGACAAAATCCAGGTGAAAACAAAATATTCAGGGTGAGAGCAAGCTTTCTTATTTTCCGTATATTTGCTGGAATTTTTGTTATTGCCTTTGTAAATTTTAGAAAAGACTATTTCATTATCTCTAGTTGTTTTGGTTATGATTTTTCCTGGAAAACCAACATGATTCTTTGTTGATACTTTGGACATAAGCTGTTCAAGTTTCGAAATGTTATTGTAAGATTTTATATTTAAGAAGCTTTCACTCATATTGCTCCCTGAAACATAAAAATTTGTTATGTTATTTCGATCAAAAGCAACTAATTTCACCGGGCATAGAAAAAGTCCTATTGAGCTTGCAACAGACATCAAAAGTATGATTGCACAAATAAATAATGTGCGATAGTCTCGATGATGCACTAATGATGCTGAACATTTCTGAAGAAAAATTGGCAAGTTGGGAAATTCCTCAGCCATGACCAACATGCAGCAGATAGTTAAAATTATAGTAGAAACAGCCAAACAAATTGCTAAGACCTCGCACCATGGAATGATTATTGCTTGGCAGAGAAGAATGCAAATCCAAATAATAAACATTGATATCACATTAGATCTGAACATATTTTCTCGTAGTTGACAGTATTTGGCTTCTTGCGTTAAATTTTTGAATTTCAACGTCCATGAACACAAATATTCCATGCGCATTTGCTTATTTGAATTTATTTGTATACTTTGATCGATAAATTCATCAACCTCTTCTTCCTTAGCTGCAATAGGAGCTGCAACTTGCGCGACATATTCATTCCCTTTAATGTCGTCAATTTGATTCTCGCCCAGTGAATTCAGCTGAACCGAAAAAACAAATATTTATGAGAAAAGTTGAAGATAACATTGTTCAAAAAAAATAAATAAGCCTACATTCCAGAAGGGAATTTCTGCTGTCCAATCAGTCTCATCATCAGGTAATGGTAGTGTATGTCGAGAGTCTCTTTTGCACTGTCTTATATCATCATTGTTGTCATATTCATGTTGATTTAGAACTTTTGTCATTCCAGATTTTGTTGTTTGATCTGACATTATGCTCATTCGATGGGCATTATACTGTTTTTTAGCACTAAAATTATATTAATCATTCAATCTCTAGTAAGTTATTGTTCTAAAATAAATGTTCCTTATTCATTTGAAATGCACCCAATTACCGTAAAGGCTCTGTTCGTTTGATTAAAAATGTTTTAATATTGAGCATTTTCAAATGATTGTCACGACTGCCTCCATCACCGGGCTCAACCTCATAAGCTCCATTTAGACATCTTAAGGTTGCCTCGGATATATGCACTCTCCCAGGTAGTCCACCTGACTCCATATGATTGGCTATAATTACCTGATAGTTACAAGTAAACTCAGTATAGGGAATAAACAAAAACACTAAGAGATACTTCATATTTTGACTCCCCAGAAAACTGTTTTTATCAAAATTTAGATTATTTTCCCAAATATGAGTATAGCAGACTGGAGAATTGTAAAAACGCTCATGTTTTGTTTGTATTAAATTTCATTAAGGGTCAATATATTCTAATTTCTTTTTAAGAAAAGTGAATTCAGGATTTTACTATTCCCATTGTATAGTATAGTGCCACTTTACACACCTTGTGGTGGATGTGAATAGCTTCTTGAAATTTGGATTATTATATTGCGTACAGATTTGAACCCACGTCAACTTCTGTGACAAGAATATTCTACTGCTACGAGCTTGTGCATATTTATTAAACATTGTTTATTACTCACATCATTGCTCCAAATATCGAATTGCCACTTTTTATCCCCTAAGACCCCACACATCACTGAACCACTATGGATTCCAATCCTCATATCTAAATCAAACTTTAAAGAAAATAAGCGTAGAAATTTAAAGTTACATTTGAACGTCAACAACAATTTACTTTGGCTTCTTATATTTTACCGAAAGAACATAAGCCGATAATAACCAAAGCCATTATTTAATTGTGAATTTTGTAGTATCAAATTTCAGTTTAAAGAAAAGCTTCAATACCAAGATTGGGTTCGGAAAACCATGATTAATCCGGTCTGCCTCCGGACTCAAAAGTCTGGAGAGTCAAGGGAAATGCAATGGTTATTTCACTTAGAACCAAGGGGAAAAGCAGTGCAAGATTAATGAATTTAATGCAGACTTAATTCCGAAAAATTTACAATCAATGCTCGATATTTTCAATTCAATGAACAAAGAGAACACTCCACAGTTGATGTTTACAACGTTTTTGCTTTGGACGTTTGACAATGTGGTTTTATGCACGGCTGTAAATAGCATTAAATGGCATTGAATTGAAATTATCGAATATTAGTTGTGCATTTTTCGGAATTGAGTCTGTATTAAATTCATTAATCTAGTACTGCTTTTTCTCTTGCTTAGAACTATAGTAGGTTAACAATGTTAAATAAAAAAAAGGAAATAAAAATGAAGTGTAAAGAAAAGAAAGAATAGGAGGAGAGAAAGGCAGCTTAAAACTAATTGGCAAAGAAATTGTACAACATGTCTTCGAGTGAACGAAGTTTAGATTATTTTTTTTTTCATATTATTGCACAGACCGTAGATGATTGTTTAACACGTTCTTAAAAGCGGCTGACGAATCATTCACAGTAAACATTGAGTTACTATTGACATTTAGATTTTGTTCTATACCGCCAATTTAGACCCAAAGTACTAAAAAAAGTACTGAAATTCTATTTAATTTTTAAGTATAAAATGCGTTTGAATATTTTAATGGTTTTTTTACTCAATTATGAAATAGACCTTAAGTACTTTTTTTTAGTAATTTGGGTCTAAATTGGCGCTATAGAACAAAACCTAGATGTCAATAGTAACTCAATGTTTACTGTGTTGTTTCTAATTTCGACTGATAAATTGTCCCAAAAATTAATTGCCGAGTAACTGAATGCACGAGTGTCAAATGCAGAAGGCGGATTGAAATTAACGCGAACATACATGCGCGAGGGGGAAGTTATTTTTTATGGATAGAAAACTACATATGAAAGGCTTCGAGGAAAAATGTTACACAGAAAAGTTCCGTGGAAAAATGTTCGGGAGCTAAATGGCAATGTCATTTAGCTAGCTAAGTAAAAGGCTAAAATTGAAAATTGACCTAAGTAACGTTGCTGTGACCCTTATTAATTTTCTCCATTCACCATATGTTTCTATTAATGGGAATACGTCGTGCCTTTCTAAATTAAATTTAAACCATTTTCCTCTCAGTAACTTATTTGTTGATAATTCAATAAAATGAATGGTTTTTTCTTCTTTTTTAGCTTCTGAATATTCCCTGCTGCTGAATCCTTTTGTAGTTGGCCAATTGCCTGATTTTTCTCCTAGCCAATTTGGACCTTTCCACCATTTATTTTCTTTATGTAATTCCGCTATAGTAGTTACCCTTGAAATTAAATCAGCTGGATTCTCTAGCCCTGATACCCAATTCCACTCAATATTGAAATTTTTGTTCTTTGTTTGTATATTTGCAACCCGATTTGCTACGTATGTTTTCAATGTGATGGATGGCTTTCTCATCCATTGAAGAATTATTTGCGAATCAGTCCAACAGAATATCTTTATCTTTTCTTTGTCGAAGACTGGCACAATAGTTTCCATTAAATTAACCAATAAATTCGCTGAACATAGTTCCAACCTTGGAATTGAAACCATTTTCAGATGCTGCTCGCGATTTTGATGCTGTTAATTCGATTCTATATGAATTGTTTTGCCACGTTCAAAAGTAAACAACTCCTCCGTATCATTCCTCTGAAGCGTCGCAAAATCCATGTAATTGGATTTTGTATTTACCCTTAATTCCCAACCATCGATTTATTCGTATTAACTGAATATTTTTCATATCTTCATTGAAAGCTGTCCACTTTTTAAGGGATTGGTGATTATCGACTCGGTTTGCCACACAATTCACATGGACAAACAGAAGTGTTAATTACCAATACATACGCACGACATTTCATTTATGCTGTTCTTCTCATATCAAATACAGAACAATAGACAAAATGACAACATACAATGAAATTATTGTGAAATAGCTTCAAAGCTTCAATGTTTCGAAATAATTATCCTCGCGACTTGATGGCGCCACGATATTACTCGGAACCCGAAAGCTCCAGCGCGCTACTAGGTCGGTCCTGTTATACCGATTTTATACCTTCGAAAATTTATTAATATTAAAGATAAATCCCTTTGGAGTTTTCACCCACCAGTTGAGTGTCATTCAAGGAAACTCCCGAAGAGGTTTTTGAAGATGCATTAAATACAATGCGAAATTTATTAACTGCAAACAATCCATGATGAGGTGTATAATATCCATCTTCACGAATTTCCCATATTTCGGTCATTTGACCCAACGTTTCGTATTCACTCATGAAATTTCGATATTTTTCTCCAAATTCACTATTTTTATTCATTCTTCTTTCTGTTGAAAGAAATTATCGTAGTGCTATATTTTTAGATTTACCTAATTCAGTTATTTTCTCGTTGAATGGCATTCGTACCATATACACTCATAAAAATCATAACCTCGATTTATTGACAAGTGTCATTTATGTACAAAACGAATACGTTTATTGCCCGATGTCAATAAATAACTATTGGACATGTGGCAATAAACGGATCAGTTTTAAAGGCACAGTGTCAATTAATCTATATTCAATTGACACTAGTCAATAAATCAAGAGTGTATTTTTTATGAGTGTATCTACCCAGTTTATCCCTTTTGTGTTGTTCAATGAAAATCGTTTCGCACTGTTCTTCTTCTGAAGTTCGCTTTTGATTTGATATAAAATCTCTTTCAATTTCAACTTCCCCCAATTTTTAAATTTACTTCATCAATTGTATATTAAATATTCTTTTAGAAACGATTCCTACTAGACAATTTGAGAGGCTGCGAGGAAAAATGTTACACAGAAAAGTTCCGTGGAAAAATGTTATTATTCAGTGTATTCAACATATAAAAAACAACAACAAATACATTGAATAATAACATTTTTCCACGGAACTTTTCTGTGTAATATTTTTCCTCGCAGCCTCTCATTTGGAATTATATTTGCTTTCATTTATTATATAGAATTTTTCACAAATCTTTTTATCATCTTTTAATTTAATTGATAACCAAATTTCACCTGTGGCACATCCGAAATGCTTTCTAACTATACCCGTAAATTTTCTATTTGGGTTTTACCCCCCCCCCCCCTGAAATTCTCCGAGAGGAGCCCCCCCCCTCTTCAATTTTGTATACAAAAACGGAAATGTTCGGACTCTATTTTTGTTATGGGAGATTTCAACATTCCCACGGTGGATTGGATTGAGCCGGATGATAACTTAAACGATTAACTAAACGTTATGTTACCTGTCAATGTTTCGCCACAATTTGCTGCTGATTTTCTACAGGAAATTCTATGTCTGGGCTACAATCAAATAAATGACATAATTGAATAGCAATGGTCGATTACTTGATTTGGTGTTCATCAATGATTTTTCCAATGTGGAGATATTAGAATCAAATCCACTGTCAAAAATTGACACCCATCATCCACCATTACTTCTTATCTACAGCAACAATCAAAATGCAAATGAACGGAACGTCAATACAAATTGTTATCGCCCTAATTTCAATCGAGCTGATTTTATTGGAATGTGCAATTTTCTCAATGATTCTAATATTGTTGAAAATTTGGCATATAAATCATTGGATGGAAAGATCGAGTTCCTGTATGATGTTTTAAGTAATGCTATCACAAACTTTGTTCCAAGGTCGAAAATCAATTTATTCAAAAAACCTTGGTGGAATAGACAGCTCCAAAATCTAAAAAACCGCAAGAATAAGGAATGGAAACGATTCAAAAAAAATGGTGACAGGTCTCTCTTTAATCGTATTTGTAACGAATTCGATTCTCTAAATGGACTTTTATATCAAAACTACAAAGGAAAAATTGAATCATCGTTGAAATCAAATCCCTCTTCATTTTGGAAATTTATCAACTCGAAGCGATCTGGTGATTGTTTACCGAATCTATTGCACTATGGTATGGATTCGTCAACGGATTTAAATTTACAAGCCTCAATGTTTGCTAAATTTTTTGGTGAAAATTTTTCATCGAATCAATCTTCATCATTTGAATCGCAAAATCTCAGTGAGAATGAAGCATTTGTATTCGAAGAATACTTCATATTTGATCAACTAATGAAAATCAAGACAAACACTAGTGCTGGTCCTGATGGTATTCATCCCCTTATTTTGAAAAATTGTGCATCTGTTTTATATGAACCACTTACACTTATATTTAATGAATCTCTTAAATCTGGCATATTCCCGAGCGCTTGGAAACGTTATTGTGTTCGACCGATTTTCAAAAAAGGCGATAAATCGGACATAAAGAATTATAGATGCATAGCAAAATTAATTACAGTCGCCAAATTCTTCGAGCACTGCGTTAATCATCATCTCACTCGTCTTGTTTTCGGCAGTTTATCTCCACATCAACATGGCTTCATGAGACATCGCTCAACAACAACTAATTTGATGGAATTTCTGCACTACTCCATTGCTGGTTTGAATACTTCAAATCGTGTGGATGTACTATATCTGGACTTCAGTAAGGCATTTGACAGAGTCAACCATGACATTCTTCTTCGAAAATTAACAACATTTCCGATTCCTACGAACATCATCAGATGGATAAAATCATATCTATCTAATCGTAAACAATACGTCAAACTAGGAGCCGCAGAATCGCTTGATTTTACAGTGAATTCGGGTGTACCGCAAGCCATATTGGTCCAACCCTTTTTTTACTGTTCATTAATGACCTTCCATCTGTGGCTTCAAAAAATGTGTTTTTGTCGATGTTCGCCGATGATGTTCGAATAGCTAAGATTGTAAATAATGATGCAGATGCTTTTCAACTTCAATCTTCAATCAACTCATTAAAGCATTGGTGTGGAAATAATGATTTGCATCTGAATCTTGAAAAATGCACAATTTTATCAATTCACCGTGGAAGAACAAAACCTAAACCAGCCTACTCTTATGGTGATTATTATTTTACAAATTCGAGTGAACAGCGAGATTTGGGTGTGTTGATAGATGATAAACTGAATTTCAAGACTCATATCGATATGATCTGCTCTAAAGCAAACTCTACACTGGGCTTCGTGAAACGTTTTTCACGTGACATTGATGATTTAACCACAAGGAAAGCAATTTATTCAGCACTTGTTCAACCAAATCTTGATTATGCTAGTACTGTTTGGTTTAACATATCTTCAACTAAATCTGATTTCATCGAAAGAATTCAACGTCAATTTTCAATGTTTGCGCTCCGTGAATATCCGAATAGTTCAAATAATTATCGAATTTCGCCTTATGACGATCGTTTAAAAATGCTAAATATGTATAGACTCAGCCGACGTAGAATTAATTTGCGTTATTATTCTTATATGACTTGTTAAGTGATAGAATTCATTGTCCATTTGTAAAAAGTTTGTTTTATATTAATCCCAATCAACGTAATTTACGTAATGCTGAAATTTTTAGAATCTCAAATAGCTTAAATAGAAATACAAGTGCACCTATTACGCTTATCTGTAAATATGCAAATATAGTCAAAACGTTGTTCGTTGATTCTGCTAGTAGAAGTGAATTTAAAAGAGAACTGTTTGATGTTCCTGATGATATTTTCAATAATTTTTAGTATTTTGTTTTTATGATCTCAATGTATGGATTTTTATTCAGCCAGTTCTTGGCAGTGAAAAAAAAAAAAAAAAAAAAGGTCTTCAATTTCGAAATCTAATTGAAGAGCTAAAAAAAAAAAAAAAAAAAAGGTCTTCGTTCTTGAAACAATTGAACGCAAAACACTTTACTTTTCACTTTTCAAAAGATATGACGATTTATATTCTGTCACTGTTTACTTTTCAATTTTCGAAATCGATTCCTTCGATTTTTCAAGGGACCAAGCTAGTAAAATAGTTTGTAATTAGTTCGTACCGTTCGTGTAAATGAAAAAAATAGTTCGCTTTTTTCAACATTTTTATAAAGTGTACTAAAAACCAAAAATGTATAATTTTTTTAAATGAAATGATATCGGTTCATATTATGTCTCAAAAAATAGTTCATAAATAGTTCATTAACGATTGAGAAGAATATTTTTGATTTTAGAAATATTTTGTAAAAATTTTCGGAAAATTAAATCTATGTCTTCAATATCTCGTAATCTATGATGTATTTTGTAAATAAATGTACACCAAAAAATAGTTCATAATTAGTTCAATCGATATTAGTCGATCAAAAATTGAATTAAATTCATTTTTTGCCAAAAAAAAATTCCTCTTTTTACCAAAATAATAGTATAAAATAGAAAAAATACCTTTTTTTTTTTAGCTCTTCAATTTTTCAATTTTCGAAATCGAAATCGAAGACCTTTTTTTTTTTTTAGCTCTTCAAAATTTCAATCCGAATTTACACCACCACCCCCCCCCCCCCCCGCGATTCTATACCTTGCCCATGTATGCTTAGGTCTCATGTTTTCAATAAACGAGAGTTGAGTAAGGAGACGAAGTTGATGATTCATGGGTCAATCTTCAGACCAACTATCACGTATGGCAGCGAGAGCTGGGTCGATTTCGAAAATTGAAAAATTGAAGAGCTAAAAAAAAAAGGCTGATATGAAAGTTCTGCGTATGATTTCGGGTGTGTCGCGTAGGGATCAATGGGAGAAGAGAATTCGGAATGAGCAAATACGTGAGGATTTGAATGTGGATTCGGTCGACGAGATAGCAAGAAAGTCTAGATTGAGATGGTTTGGTCATGTACAGCGTATGAATGAGTATCGTTTGCCAAAGTTAATTTTGAATGATGAGGGTGATGCACCGAGAGGTAGAGGTAGACCGCGAAGACGATTTTTGGATTCGGTAAAAAATGATTTGAATGAAAGAGGGTATGACTGGAATAGGGAAACTCTAGACCTAGCTCTCGAAAGAGTATGTTGGAGAAGAATTGTGAAGGGGCAGCCATTACCAAACAGACCAGACGCTGATAGGCATTAATGGTCTTTAAATGTTTGTTGTTGTTGTTGTATTGAAACAATTGAATAATTGGAAAAAAAAAATGTTTTTTTATGGACAAGCCGTAACTTCTATTTTTTTATATGTTAAAATTACACATTGCAACAGTCCAAAAAATTCCAACATTCTGTTATTATGAAATAAAAGTGCTATTACGATGTGTCATACAAGAGTTCGAGAAAATTTTTTTTTTTTCAATTTTTCCATATTTTGAAAAAAGTCACATTAAAAAAATTTTTTTTCTCGAACTCTTGTATGACACATCGTTTTCTATGTAATTTTGCATGCTGATTCTAAATCTGGTAATAAAAATTTGAAAAAAAGTTGATTTTCCAATTTTTTCAGTGAAAATGTGAATTTTTTTAACCTACAATTCATTAGTTTAGTGCATTTTTGCAAAAAAATCGATAAAATTAAATTATCTCATTCTCTATTTAATATTCTGGTCGACCATGTTTTTCGACCATGTTTTTCTGGTCCCTGAATTCGCATGAAAATTCTAATGATATCTATGATTTGCATGAGTGAATCACAGAAACTTCAATGGTCCATAAAATAAAAACGCCAGCTAACTTTTCAAAACGCAACTAGGGTATTGCTCTGTTATAATAGTACTTTTATTTCATAATAACAGAATGTTGGTATTTTGACTTTTTTTTCAAATTTTCAAATCACGGTTTTCATTTTCGAAAATTCATTTTAATAAAAGGTATTTTTACTCTACATTTCATGTAGTGCTGAAAACTAGTTTGTTGTTTACAACAAACTAAAACAATGAAATTAAATCTTAATTAAGAATATATGACAAAGCGAATACAACGCGCGCGTAGCGTCTTGTTTTTCATTTCAATTTGTATATGCATATTTTATAAACCACCTCTAGCGAGGAAACACTGTATGGCGCCCAAATAACAATAATAATATTTTATGAAAAAATACTATAAATATAATATAAAGCGCTCTCTAGTCTTATCTGACCTTATGAAAAAAGCTCATCATAAATTCATTTTCTTACTCAAATATGTTGTACTTACATTCTTGAATTTTACGGAAAACGAATTTATCCCATGCCGAGTTTTTCCGAATAATTTGATGATTTAATTCAGACTCTTTTGCTCTGAGAGCGTTTTTATAAACCATCTTTTTTAAATACGAGGTTGAAATTTCGTTTTGAAACTTGTTGTATACACGATTCAATAATCTTGGAACTGCGGGCATTATAGTTGGTTTCAATGTTTTTAAATCTTCAGTAAGGTTACGAATATTTCCACAACTAAAACCGATCGCTGCTCCAGAATAGTATATTCCATGTTCGCAACATCGTTCTAACATATGTGCAAGTGGTAAATACGAAATCATAATATCACCATAACGAGGTCGTTGATCTCCTGAGAAATAAAATACATAAATGTATAAATACCTTAATAATATTTTCATTTATTTCTTAACTACAATTTCAATTTTCGCCTAATTCCAAAACATTGGAGAAAATTGACATCTAACAAGTAGTCATATTGTCTAACAAGTAAACATATCAAAGTGACACAAAATATGTTCAATTTCTTATGTATAGACCGGTAGAATATGCGAAAAAAATAAGTTCGTGCTCATGCTCAATCGGGGTTTGGAGAGCGGGACAGATTCACTGTAGATTCCCATAGTTCTTTTATTTACAACGATTTAACATAAAAAAAAAAGAAAATATCGTCTAATTTTATTTATTTTTTTGAAATCGGTGAATTTTAGAGTGAAAAAAAAGAAAAAGTTTAAAATGTTTACCCACAAAACCCTATTGATTTTTTCAAATTAATAGTTAAAAAAGTAAATATCGTATAATTCAGTTGTAATGACTTTGCGATATAGATTTGTATACATTTTCGGGCTTAAACTTGATTTTTTCAAAGTAATACTACTTTTGGACTACTCAAATCGAAAAAAGTGAAAAAAAAAAAAATTTAGGTTAACTTGAAATTTCTAAAAATGCCAAAAATCATTATTTTCGACTCAAAAATCAAATCCGTTTTCAGGATGCCAGAATTTTCAAAATTTTTCAAATTTGCTGTATAGTGTCAGTCAATTGCCTGATAATAAATCATTTCAAAAGATTGATCAAATCAGAAGGCTAGAATTAATTCAAGTCACATTTAGCCTCTTATAATGTTTCTCTAATGTTAAAATGTAGTTGTTTGTCACGTTGCATACATAAAAATTCAACAACACAACAACAACAATCATTCAAAGACCATTTATGCTCTTCAGCGTCTGGTCTGTTTTGTAATGGTAGTCCCAAACAATTCCTCTCCAGCATACCCTATCGAGAGCCAGGTCTTGAGTTTCCTTATTGGAAGCTATTAGAGCTGTCCACTGAACCGAACTGTTCATGTTGATGAACACACAAAATGTTTCCGAACGTTGTTCAATTAATTCAACTGTTTCATAAATACGATTTGTTCCTGTTCGTTCAAATTCTTCACACTTGATGCCATCTATACGATTTATCAACGTATGAATTTCTTGCATGAAAGAGATTCATCAATTTACATTGTCTATACCATCGGAAATGGCAAAAAATGATTGTTTATTATGTGCCATGCAGTTTACACCACTCCACTCAAAACAATACAAACACGTATCATAAATATTCGGTATTATATTGGCGCACTCATTTGCTTCCGAAAAACAAAAAATAATAAGCGAATGAAAAAATTAAAAGGTATTGTATGAAAATATGCGACGCAATTTGCAATACAAGCATTTGTATGCCAACCATAGATTGCAAGTTAGTTTAGAAGGCGCGCTATTTTTTGAATTCATAATACGTCGAAAACTAGGTTCAAGAGTTACAATGTTTTTCTATCTCTTAAAAAAAACGCGGAAATTGTTTTTGTTTTATTTTTTTTTTTTTAATATGCGCGATATATAACACATCGGTCAATAAGTTCATAAGATCTCTAAGAAAAACACATTTTTTTATCAAAATTCGACTTTATTCATCAAGGTAGGCTCCTTCAAGAGTGATACAATCAGTCCAACTCTTTTCCAACATTTCGATGCCTTTCTTATAGTACGATTTGTCAAGTCCCTCAAAATAGGCATTTTTTTCAGCAATCACTTCCTCATCTGACCTGCATTTTTTTCCACGAAGCTCGTTTTTGAGATTTTTGAACAGATAATAGTCGCTGGGGGATAGATCTGGAGAATACGGTGGATGGGGAAGCAATTCAAAGTGCAATTCGATGAATTTTTCCATTGTTGCAAATGACACGGTGCATTGTCTTGGTGAAAGAGCACTTCTTTCTTCTGCATTTGAGGCCGTTTTTTTGCGATTTCTTCCTTCAAACGCACCAAGAACTTCATATAATATTCGCTGTTGATTGTTTTTCCCTTTTCAAGGTAGTCGATGAATATTATACCTTGTGCATCCCAGAAAACCGACGCCATAACCTTGCCATCTGACTGTTGTGTTTTTGGTCGCTTTGATCGGCTTTCACCGGGTGCCTTCCACTCAGCAGCGCTTGGACAGTATTTTTTTTCATCAAAAAGCAATGAAAAATCAACACACGAAATTGTTTCGTATCCATGTTCTGAAAATGTACAAAAGTAGCGTCACTTGAAGCACTGTAACTCGAGCTTTAATAATCGGAATGACATGAAATTGTGACAGATGACGTTTGAAGGATAGCACTTTCTAAAAATAATGTGGATTTCATATTAGTGGCTCCACCTATGCGTCATCTTATGAACTTATTGACCGATGTGTTATAATATATAATTTTAATTTCATTTGTAATGGTAAATATTTCCACCATGATCAATAGCATATCTAAATCTCTTTGCCAATGAATTGTATGAATTTTGAAAGACATCTTGTCACCTCTTAAGATTTCCCACTTATTTATTTTTATTTATTTTATATATTTCACCGCCAAGCACTGGCTGAATAAAAATTACATCTTACAGATTAAAGTTGATATAAGATGAAATAAAATTTCAACCAATTTCGAAAATATCATTTGATAAATTAATAAAATTCCTTTTAAAGATACTACGACTAGATGAATCAGTGAACAAATTTTTTACAAGATTTGCATATTTACAAATTTGAGTAATTGGTGCATTTGGGTTCCTACTGAAAATAGAATTTGAGATTTTAAAACGTTCAGCATCGCGCAAATTCAGACGGTTTTGATTAACATAAAACAATTTCTTAACATATGGACAATGAATTTTATCAGTAGTTAAAAATGTAAAAATTTAAACCTTGTTGTGTTTTTTCTATTAATTGCGGTCGATCTCGTTCCATCATAGCCCAAATTTTTAATCGGGACTTTTTGGTAGGTGATTTAAAACTTCAATCCGCCTATCATTCACAAGAAAGTGCAAGAAGAAAGATATTTTTTCAAATGATGGACAATATAATGAAGAATTCATTTTTTCATAAACGCTGAAATAAAAATCATTATTGTTATTGTTTTTTTTATTTCTTTTTTTTTTTTTTTTTTTATAAGAAAAAAATACATCTGTAGATTTTGAACTCATTTCCGACAATATTTCAAAAGTTAGCGCGTAGACAAAATTCGCTTTATAAATTCGTTTTAAATCGTATAAAACAATTGTGTTGCATATTGATAAATGAGTACGAACACAGATACACATACAAAACAAACAAAAATCATATTGCACAAAAATCATCTTTCATTTCAGTCTTGTGTGTGTAAATACCATTGATATTAAGGCTGGGCACGAACAGTTCGCGACATTTGTTATTCACACATACATAGTATGTGTTCTTTCTTGCTAATAGCAAAAAAAAAAGAATTGAAAAAACATGCTCAATGGGCAATATGTTTTTTGTTTTGTCGAAATAATGGAAAATTACCAGATTTTTCTCTTAATTTTCTTGTTTTCGCCATTTTTATAAGTAATTTATAGAACTGTGAAATCAACTAAATTTTGAGATCATATGTTGAAATGTCAAAAAATATTAGCGGGAAAAAAGTGTAGTGCACAAATACAATTGCGTATAAAATGTGTACTATACCTACAATGTGTTGGTCTCATTGTATATATGGTATATACACACATTATTAGACAAATAATGTGTTTGACACATGAGTCTATTAGACATTTAACAACTAACCTCATCTATCTTTCAAATTCTCTTTTTAAAATTTTATTTATTTATTCACCGCCAAGGACTGGCCAAATCTTAGGTATATAAATAAATACAGCAACAATATAGATAAGAACAATAAAAGTAAAATATACATAGTTCATCACAGTAAAATTGCAAATTCCCTAAATATAATATCACATCAATTCATTCTGAAAAATAGTGTTATGATTTGTAACCAATGACAGTACAGAAAAATGTTCATCCTTTAATGATAGAAGTCTGACTTTGAATGTTGATCGATTGAGTTGCACTGAGAATAGTCCTTGTTCGACATTTTGCACATTTGATGAAACGGTGTCGATGAGCAATTTCTAAGAAGTTTGTCGTTTATTTTGAAATATTCAGCACTTCGCAAATTTCGCTAATTTTGATACGTAGCAGGGGCGTAACTAGGGAATTACTTATCTGAGGGTGCTCATATTTCACCCAGTGATAGCTGACCCCAAAAAAAGACATATTTTGAAATAAAAAAAGGGGGGGTTTTTGGAACTTTTTGAAGTTATGGGGCAAAAACGTCAAAAATCGCCAAAATTCAAATTTTGTCTGATTTCGAAGAAAATTTGTACATAGATAGAGTATAAAAAAAGGATAATTTTGAGGAAAAAAACTGGTCCCAACTGGTCCCGATTGTTAGAAAACCATTTTTGGACCAGTTTTTTTCCTATGACCAAGATCTCGGTCGGAATTATGTGTATGCAAATTTTGGTCAAGATCGGTTGAAAAATGTGGGAGTTCAGGACAAAAGTTTTTCATTTCATTTTTATTTTATAGATATTAATATTAATATTATAGATGCACATCTGGTTATTTTGCGGTTCATTCATACAGTGAGTTCCATTTTAATTGATTTTCGTAGCGATTGATTTACATGGCTAGTTACGTTTGACAAAATTATTGGTGATTTTTCTCGAGTGCAGTGTGGCTTAGCACGCCCTTCACCAAAAATTTCTTTTGCTCGAAACAGTGATGGTGGGCCGCGGACGGTGATGGTGGCCTCCAGAGCTCAACCTCTCCGTGACGTGACCTCTACAGTTGAAGACCGTTTTGAATATCCGAACAATGAATTTGAGAGGAGGTTTTGAGTTGGAGAAGCGAGAATTAGTAGATAGGGCAAATAATTTCGGTTTAGATATTTTGGCTTTGAGTGATGTGCGTGAAAGGTCAGGAAGAAGAGACGTTAGGGAATTATGGTTTGTTGTTGTCTGGAGAGACTAGTAGAGCAAATTGGGGCGTACGATTTCCAATTCATAACAGTCTATAACAGTCGACTATGTATCATAGATTCGTAAATGATGTGGATTTCAATCAAATTAGGTAATGCAGTTTGCCGTTTCATCATTATTACGGCACCAAACAGCGTTTCTTCGCCAGAGGTGGATTATTTAATTGGAAAAAGTATAAATTCAAAATTACTCAAAAACTGCTTTGATTCAACAATCTATTGCCAATCCTAACGATTTCGAAGCAAGTCACTATGATTGTCAAACTGCAATATCAAGATCAATGGAGCAATGATTAATCTATAAATTTAAACAATTCATTCAGTCTTTTCTTAATCACATCAGAACTGAGATTAAAGTCAATAACAAACTGGTTCGAAAGTGGACTTTTTCCATCATAATAATTGTTGAACGTTTCAATTAAAAAATAAAATGGCATTAACGTATGATAACCATGATCGACGGAATGAATTCTCAAAAATTGAATATTCCTGACAGAATGATAAGGAATCCTGAATTGAATCTTTACCTTTCTTTTGAACATTCGAACTTATTTCACCCTTGATCAGTTTTAGGGCGAACATCATTTCTTTTGAGTAAATCGAGAGGAGAGTACGTAAAAATATTCAAAATAATTTTGAAAGAGGAGTGTATGGAAAATATCAATTCGACTATACTAAAGAGGAGAGCATGTTCAATTAAATACTAAATACAATGCAAAATCGTAGAATCCGTACTCTCTTTTAACCATTTTTAGTGTTACAATTTCTTACTCTCCTTTTTTGCTATAAAGTCGAATGAACATACTCTTCTCGATCTACTCAATAGATTTGAGCAATCTTCCTACGATTCTCTAGGGAAATCATCTGAAGTTACAGCAACCTATTTATTTCGAAAGATGAATACCATTGCCCCATTTGAACTTCCTCAAAGCATATAGTAAAAACTGTTTCTGGATAGATTCAATTCGTCTTATTTGACCCAAATTGCGAGTGTTCCATACCTGAGAACCATATTCTAGAATTGGAATGACGAAACTAAAAATGAACATAACAATTATCAATTGAATTATGTGGTAAGAAAGTCATCATCCGCAAATGAAAGAATCGCCGAATCTCCACAAAAAAATGATAGATCAGCAACAAACAATATAAACAACGTTGCTGCAATAGGGTAGCCTTAACCAGTATCTGATGATACCACAATTGGATTTGATTTAAATTTATCAATTATTAGGGGAAGAGGCTTAGGTATGAGACAGGCTTAGGTATGAGACAGTCAATTTTTTCCGCCATGCAATATCGATATGGCGCCACTGACTAGTGTCAAAGTATTGTTTTGACATGAGCTAGTTTTTGTGCATACACCGAAGTGAATACACGCATTGCTTGTGTTAGCTCTAAACATTGTGTTGAAAATCGACATAAAATCTAAAATCAAATTTTTTTCAAAGTGAAATTTTTTTTGGTGAATCATTTCAAAAAGGTGAGTGCATTACATTAAAATTTGTGTTTTTTGTTAAATTTCATGATACAACATTGGAATTTGCCAATATGGGATTGAAAAAAAAAAATGTCGGTATCGCACAAAATGGCGTCATGGTTTGGGTGTGAGACACAGCAATGGCTTGGGTATGAGACACTCATTTTTCACACAGTTTCATACTGGATGCGTATTGCAAGTGTCAAATATCGCCATTTATGTTGACTTAATGCATGAACAAACAATTTTAGATTATGTTTTGATATTTTTTTTGTATTTTCAGCCATGTCAACTCCGAAAAAATCCATCGCCACACCAGCAAAGGATTTTAATGCGCTTCTTCAAGCCATTAAAAGTTGTGTGCTTCAAAATAAAGCCATACGATCGGCTGCTCGAGAATATGGTATTGACAAGAGCTCTCTCTCACGCCATGTTAAGGCAGAATTTGGTGATCTTTCATTGGTCAAAGATGATGTATTGTTGGAATTCATCCGTACATCTAGTTCGAAAATACCACCAAACATGGTATGTTCGCTTTTTCGTTCTTAATTTTTCCAGTTAACGAGTTAACCAATTATTTGTTAATCAATTTTTTCTTACAGATCTTTTCTCTCGTTCAAGAAAAAGACCTTGTTGACTACATGATTAAATGTGTCAATCATTATTATGGCTTGAGCATTAATGAATTGAAGCAGTTGGCATATCAGTTGGCCGTTAAGCTCCGCCTTAAATATCCGCCTTCGTGGAATGATGACATGCAAGCAGGCCGTATGTGGTACCGACTTTTCATGAAACGTCATCCGGAACTTACGCTCAGAACACCAGAGCAAACATCCATGAATCGAGTCAAAGCTTTCTGCAAACCAAATGTAGACAAGTTTTTCGCAATTTCTCTGATGCTGATTTTGTTCAAGCCGTTGAACGAAATGCTGAAGCAGTTGCGTCTGAAGCTGAATTCAACGAAGATGAGCAGCGGCGCATTGTTTTTGATCCGACTAATATCGGCCGAGAAGAAGAGGTGTTGACATCCGAACCGTCTGAACCATCAACCTCTCGATCAGCATCGGTTATGTCAGCTGCCAGCGGTTTTTCATCAATTTTAGATGAAATTGGCCCATTGCAAGCCGCCACACCAAAGAAACCATCGAATCGTGGTCGGAAGCCGATGCAGAGCAGCGAGCTGACTTCTCCAGATAACATTGCAAGTTTGAAGGAGAAAGCGACAAAGAAAAAAACACCGAAGAAGGCAACACCAAAAACACCAAAAAAGCCACCGGCCAAGCGTTTCAAGGCAAAAGCATCACCACCATCGGATGAAGACGCAGATTTTTGCTTGATTTGTTTGCAGTTGTTGCCCAACAAGTTGACCGCTGCAAATTCAATCAAATGCAACACATGCCAGCGGCCTGTTCATTTGAAGTGTGCTAATATGCGTGCAAGTTTTTACACTTGCAAACATTGCGACAGCGATTTGGATGAAGAAGAAGATGAAATTGATGAATAAAAATTTTACTGAGGCCATCAAAATGAATAAAAAACTTTATTTTCCATATTCATGTGGTTTTTTTAAATTTTTTTTTTATTTTTAATGGATTTTACTGGGTGTCTCATACCTAAGCCACTTTTTTTTTTTTTTGAAAAAATCACATCCTCGGATATTTAGTCATAATTTTTTTTTTCGTCGATTGAATCATTAGGCTCTCTTTGTAAAAAATAATTTTTATGAAATTATCTTTCGAACGGTATATAGAACATTCGATTCTGGTGAAGGAGTGCAAATTTATGGCCAAGAAACAAAACCCGTCTCATACCTAAGCCCTCTCCCTTACAATTTGACTTCTATCATTCATATAAGATGCGACCCAACCCAAAAGTAGAGGGTTCAGATTCAATTTGTGCATCAGAAGATCAATATTTACAGAGTCAAATGCTTTAGCAACATCAATATAAATTTTTAAATTTTTGATATGGAAATTCAAATATTTTGCAATTATAGAATCCAAAATCTTTGGAATTACATTTGAACAGTTGCGGATAAAAATGTTCGAGAGCTAACTGGTAATGTGTGTCAACAATTTTTACTACGCATCAATTGCATGAAAATGGAAAAAACATACAGACCGACTTTTCTCGGAAAAGCGAAAGAATAACGAAATTTTTCCAGGCATGTTATCTCCATGTGTGACCTTAAAATCACATTGGGCCAGGTTGGGTCCACCTGCTCCTCAGGACTCGCTTCCAGCCGATGACGTTTATTATGGCTTATGATATTTTTGTTTCTAGGTGAACTGTATTCATACACACACGAAAGTGATATTGATACAAAAATATCACAAGCCATAATAAACGTCATTAGCTGGAAGTGAATCCTGCAGGATTCTCCTCATGAGGAGCAGGTGGATCCAACCTGGCCCAATGTGATTTAAAGGTTGTTATGGGTTCTTTTTTCTCTCTAATTCTTACCGATTCATTACTTACGCGTTTACGATTTTTATTCTTCTATGCTTATGACAAAATTACAATAATCTGAACTTTCTATTTTCACTTAATTTTATTTTCTCAATTACTCTTCTCTTCTTTCTTAATTTAAGTCGAATTGGCCAAAACGAATTACAATCAAAACTTACAATTGTATTTATTTCAATTGATTCTTTCTCCGGTTCCCAATCCGATGCATTTCTCGAAGTTACTCTGGTATATTCCCAATTTTAGGCAGAGTCAGGCAGTAACGAAAAAATGCGTTAATAACGCGCATTATTTGTAGCGAATTATTTATTTGCATTACAAAATTTATTGCGTTACTTTTTGCGTTATTTAGCGGTAATTGTAGCGAGTAACGCAGGATTAGTCAAAAAATGTAGCGTAAGTAAACAATGCAAATTATTTGTGTAGTGCGAGTGGAACGAAAAACATGTAAACATATAGTTGTCACGTTCACTCATCATGTTTGCATGGTTTTCGTTCCACTCGCACTACACAAATAATTTGCATTGTTTACTTACGCTACATTTTTTGACTAATCCTGCGTTACTCGCTACAATTACCGCTAAATAACGCAAAAAGTAACGCACGGAATTACTTTTTGCGTTATTTAGTTGTAATTGTAGCGAGTAATGCAAATTAGTAATTTGCCTGACTCTGATTTTAGGTTAAGCCGACGATCCTGTCGATGATAGCTAACGTTCTCTTGAAAATATCCTTTTATCCGACGATCCCGACGATGAATTTTCTCTTTGAGAGATAACGGGCAATTTATCAATGTTTTACTCGAGTCAAAAAAAAAATCACATTTAATTTAAATATTACAATCGTTTTATCTTATTGGTATATAAATCGTCTTAACACATTCACTGTCCGAGTAAGAGAGCGCGTTTCTCTGTTACAAGAGTGTCGATATAGCGCACACTCCATTTTTCATCTGTTTCACATTCCGTATCTCTTTACATTGCGCGCCCTCCTTTGAATTATACATATTTGACATTTTTGAGCAAATTGACATTCAGTGTCAATTGTTTCCATTTCAAATAGATTTTTTCATCTTTTAACTTAGTTTAATTTTCTATTTACAATTTCTAATCCCTACATCTACCAAAACCAGAACAAGGTTGGGCACACATAGGGACATACCTGGAAAGATTTAGTTATTTTTTCGATTTTCCCATCGGAAAAGCGAGAAAAATCGGTCTATAGTTTTTTCCATTTTCAAGCAATTAATGCACATTTAAAATGGATTTGCGTGCTCCACTTAGTGTGAAATGTTCAGTTATGTTGTGTATTTGTATTGTTGTTGTTTTTCTCTCTTCGGCTCCTTCTTTGCTACGTTCTTTTCACTGCAATTTTATTCATGTGTGTTTTTTTTTTGTTTTTTTTTTTGTTCTCTTCTTGTCGTTGTCTACATGTATTTACATGTTTACAATATTGTTTTATACAAAACTTGCGAAGTGATTCACCAATAAATTCAAATTAAAAAATGTTTTTCTCTATTTTTTTCGAAAACAATTCAATTTGCACACGATATACACTGAATAACGGAGTAAAAACCAAATGAAGTACAAGAACAGGAATCGGCAATTGGCAATAGCACATACATTTTACTTTATTGGAAATAAATTCAAAACTCAGTTTTCGTTTTGAAAGTTTGACGAATTTGACTTTGCGCTCAAAAAATGTGTCACATTTCTGAACGGAATATCACTCATAGAATAAAATATCCCGAAGAAATGTTGTGAATGTGAAAGTGAATAATCGTTGAGTAGATAATTATTTTATGCAGAGCAAATAAAATAATATATTCAAGATCTAAATTTATGTTGTTTGCGCAACAATCAACAAGAGGTTATGCTCACGAATGGTGATTAGTATCTGCATTGAAATCATTTCGGTTCATATTTAAGTGACCGATCACTCTCAGATGACCAAACGATTTACCGTTATGGCATGTTGTTTTTTCTCTGAGTTGCCGATTTGGATGAGATATTCATTAGGCAGTTGACATTCATGTGTGAAACATCAGTTACTAATAAAGCAATTGCCTGTAAAACAATATGGATGACGGCAACGTGTATTTCTTATGCGAAACAGATCTGTGTGAATGTTGATGCTATTGCTGTTTACATAGAGTGAAGCCAAAGTGAAGCCAAGTGAAATATTCCCACTCTTTATTGATATCAGACATCTCATTCAGTTCAACTTGTATACATTTTTTTTCTAATCTTGCATTCACTACACTTTCATTCTCAATTCATTAGCTTTCACTCTATTGGTTGTCTTCTGACTCCTTTTGGAATACGTAGTGTGCTTCCAAAACAAAACTTTTATACAAACGCGTATCTATTACTATTTTACATACACATTCTTCCACAATCACGTAGTCATAAGTAGTTCAATTTATTAATGAAGAATTTATTAAAATTATCTGAATTATTTGCGCACTGTCTGTAAGCGATGCATTAAAAATTTAAAATCGAATAATGAGAATTTTCTTGAGAATAAACGTGAACAATTCGACAAAAATAAAAATATAAATAAAACCTAGGAGGAAATCGCGTTCAAAAATATTCACCACACATTTGTAACCAATGACTGACATCGACTCACATTTGTCTAACATTTGTGGTAGCATTTGTGACAGCTTAGATCTGTCACCACACTGCATTATCGATATGCTTATGTAACTAATATACAATGATTTGAAATTATGCATAACCCATTGCGAAGTCGTCTGTCTATGTAATCCTTCAATTCCAATAAACGATCCTCATTCATATTTTCAAAACATAATTCGAAATTATATCCACTTGAATGAAGTAAAATTTTGACACAATCACACAACTGAAGTTTCTTCAAATCCTTATACATATAATATCAAAATAAATAAGTTGGAATTAGACATATCCAATCCCGTACACGAACCCAACATCATACCATCAATTCATAGATCCTGCACGTATTCATCAAAATGTTACACCATTTCAAATGCACCAGCCCATTTATCGTTATTACATAACAATGATATGGGGGTGTCGGGCTATATTTACAATGCAATATTAATGGTTTAAAAATTTTTGATTCATTGGTTGCGAAACACTTGAATTTTCATATTAAAAACATGGTTGATCCAAGTCAGCACGGATTTGTGAAAGGAAGATCTACAATCACCAATTTGGTAGAATTTACTTCGCAAACTTTGAATGAGTTGAGTCCTCATAATCAAACGGTTGCAATTTATATTGATGTCGCTAAAGTATTCGATTCAGTTAATATCGACGTTTTAATATATAAGTTGGAAATTATGGGTTTGAATTATCAACTTTTAAATTGGATTGCATCTTATATGAATGCTAGAAAACAAATTGTAAAGATTAATGACTGTGAATCTGATCCAATTGTTGTTACTTCAGGAACGGGTCAAGGTTATCCCATTGCTGCAACACTATTTATATTGTTTATCGCTGATCTTCCCAAATTCAGCGGTGAATCTACGATTTTATCATTTGCAGATGACGTTAGACTTTCTCATCACATAAATTCAATTGATGTCTGTCATACTCTTCAAGGAAGTTTAAATAGTTGTTGTTAGTTTTTTTGAATTAAATCTATTAAAATTGAATGTTAAAAAAACAAAAATGATAATATTTCATCGCTTTGGTAATGTGACTGATTTTAATTACAGTATTTATAAGTCAGTAATTGAAAGAGTTAATCAAATTAAGGATCTTGGTGTTATTTTGGACGAGAAACTTAATTTCAAAGCTCATATTGAATCCATGATAGCAAGAGCTAGATCCAGATTGGCTTGGATCAAGCGTTTTGCACGTGAATTCAATGACCCTTATACAATAAAAATATTATTTTTTAGTTTCGTTGTTCCTATTTTAGAATATGGATCTCAGATTTGGAATTCACACAATATAGGACAGTCGAAACGAATTGAATCTGTTCAAAAACAATTTTTGCTGTATGCTTTAAGAAGATTTGGATGGGGCGATGGATTTCATCTTCCGAAGTATGAACATAGATTGTTTCTACTACAAATGATTACTTTGGAAAATCGCAGAAGTGTTGCTCAAATAATGTTCATCCTGAAGCTGATCAAGGGTGAAATATGTTCAGAGTCTCTTTTGGAAAAGATACAATTTGGAGTTCCATATCATTCTGTCAGAAATATTGAATTCTTGAGAATTCATGTTGTTAATCATAGCTATCAAAAGAATATGCCTATAAATATTTTAATTGAAACATTCAATAAGTATTATAATGAAAAATTTTTGAATGAGTTTGTAATAGACTTTAATATCAGCTCGGAAGTAGTTAAGAAAAGATTGATTGAATTGTTTAAAAAACCAATGGATTAACTAACAATTGATTGTTTCTTTTTGATTCATTTTGTAGTTCAGCAATCACAGAGACTTGCTCCGAAATCGTTAGGATTGGCAACGGATTGTTGATTCGATACAATTATTGAATCAACTATTTTATGTTAATTAATTGTAAATCTTTTAAAATAATTTAAATAAACCACCTTTGGCGAAGAAACGCTGTTTGGTGCAGTAATAATAATAATAATGAATATAAATATATTTTCAAACTTTTTTTCTCAAAACATGATGTATAAAAATGTATTTACCATTAATATTTTTCTTTTTTTTTCAACATTAATTTATATCTGTAATAAATTTTTCTAGAAATTCGT
This sequence comes from Resseliella maxima, assembly GCA_029041755.1. Taxonomy (NCBI): domain Eukaryota; kingdom Metazoa; phylum Arthropoda; class Insecta; order Diptera; family Cecidomyiidae; genus Resseliella; species Resseliella maxima. Next base: position 54,680 of record JAQOWM010000145.1, on the reverse strand, counting down.
ATATATACTGACATTCCTCGTCTCTCATGATGGTATTGCAGCACATTTCGCATTGTGTCACAATCTTTCAACATTAACAGACATTCCAGAAAATTGGTAGCGAATGTCACAATCATCTGACATTCATTGTGAATACAAAAAATTTTGTCAAATGTGGTGAATATTTCAAAACATTTCAGTCATTTAAAAAATATTTTAGTAAACAATAATAATATTCATTAATATTTTCAAACATTTTAGGTCCATTTAGGCCGCGATTATCCCCTAGAATAAAACATTGTGATTCTATTGTACGCGCCAAACTATAAACACAAACACAAGCACTGGCAATTCGCGGTTAATATGACACGATAATGAAAATCGACAGCAATGTACTAAAATTCCACTCATATTCATAATAATAAATAGAATTAATATTAAAATTGAAAAATAAATGAAGCCGGTGTTTGTGCAATTGATTGATACTTGTCTTTCACGACAAGTTGCACAATATCATCAAGGCAAACCGAAAAAATTTTTTTTTATGAAAAAAAAAACGTGATTGTCACTTTCAAAGCCATCTTAGCGTTTTTCTTCATCTAACATTGAATCCAGTCAAAAAATATATAATAGTGACGATCGCAATCTCTTTCAGACTCATTCAGTCTTTTTTTAATTAAATACCATCTAACATTAAAGTCAATAACAAACTGATTAAAAACAAGATTTTTTTCATTATAATTAATATTGGGTGTATGCAAAGAAAATGTCGATTTTTTCGGTGAAAAGAAAATTTTATTTCATAACTAAATGAATGAGCACTTCAACCAATGTAGTCCGAAGGGGCAAGGTCTGGAGAGTACGCGGGTTGATCAAGCTGATCTCAACCGAAGTGTTCTTTCTTTTTTTTTAACGATCTTTGCACGATGTGGCTTGGCATTATCATCGTGAAAAAAAACTTTGTCTTGTTTAGTCGCTATTCGTGGATGTTTCACCTTCAATGCTTGCTCCGTTTTGATCAATTGTTGTTCGTAGCACTTACCGTCAACCGTTTGGCCAGGTTTCAGCAGCTCATAATACACGACACCTTCCTGATCCCACCAAATGCACAGCATAACCTTCTGGCAAAGAATTTCTCGTTTTGACTGCGAAGGTACTGGTTGGCCTGGATCAACATACGCTGTTTTACGCTTGGGATTGTCGTAATAGATCAATTTTTCATCGCCAGTAACAATTTGACTCAAAAAACTACGTTTTTTGTGCTCAGCAAGGTGTTTTTTGCATGTTTCGATTCTTGCTCTGAGTTGATTTTCGTTCAATTGATGTGGCACCCATTTTCCCAGCTTTCGAATTTTTCTCATTGCATGCAAATGTCTAGAAATAGTTGCTTGATCAACCTTCAACTTCATTGCAAGTTCTTTTTGCGTTTGACAAGGATTTTCATCCAATAATGCTTGCAAATCCGCATCTTCAATTTTTTTTGGAAGACCTGGCCGTTCTTTGTCTTCCAAGTCTTCACCACTTTTGAATCTCGCAAACCATCGTTCAAAAGTTTTTTGAGTTGAAGCATGTTCACCGTAAGATTCTACTAACAAACGATAACTTTCAGCAGCGGTTTTCTTCAAATGAAAGAAGGTTATTAAAGTTCCCCGCAAAACCACTTTTTCAGGCACGAATTTCGACATTTTTGAAGCAAAAAAAATCTTTGTTGTTTACACTTCAGCAAAATGACATATACTGAAATTTATAGCGTAATGACAGACAAAAAAAAAGGAAATGACCGCGGTGTGCTCCGATGCACACAACGCTAGTTACGCCATCTGTTATCTAAATCGACATTTCTTTTGCATACACCCAATACTAAAAGTTTCAATCATAAAATTTAACGGCATAAACTTTGATAACTATGGTTAACAATATGCATTTTCAAGAAACGAATATTTCTTGTAACCGGCTCTGCTGTGCTTTATCTTGAAATCATTGCACATGCGTTCGCCGTTACACGAATTTCTTCCATTTTAAAAAATCATAATAATAAATAATAATAATGATAAACAACAGTATAAATTTGAATAATAATAATAATAATAAGAATAATAGAATAATAATAATAATAATAAAACAATAATAATAAGCATAATAAGCAAAAGCATAATAATAATAATAAGTCATACGCGCAGCTAAGAATAATAATAATAATAACAATGACTCGCACGCGAACTTGGATAGAGAAAATAATAGTAATAATAATAACAGCTATGATTATTACTGTTATTATTGTACGCGTTAGAATTAGACCACGAATAATTTAAAGTGTAAGAGTGGGAGTAATATTTTTAAGAATAAATAGACTTATGCTATAGTCGCATTTTCTTTTCATTCATTCATTGATTGACGATTTTCGTGTTTCTCTCGAAATATCAAGAAGGAAAAGTAACATTCAGTTTTCCAAATAATTCTAAGTGAGCGAAATTGTGAAGTCGAATTTAAGAAGTCCAAATAAAAATTATATAAAAGTGTTTGAGAAAATTGTAACTTATTAAATTCCCTTTTATCCGGACATCGTACAATTTGGCGCTGCAAACAAACAATAATAAGCCAAAAAAAAAAAAAAAAAAAAAAAAAACAGAACAACAACAAAAAATACAAAATCGTCGACCAGAGGAGAAAAACCTCATAAATTCAAAAAAAAAAAAAAAATTAACAAACAAAAATCGCGTAAAAACGATACAGATTAACGTCGAAGTAAAAGAAAAAATCAGCGGGAATAAAAACAAAAACAATTTCTTTAAACACACGCTCATTCAATGATGAGGATTTTAAATCAATAAAGGACTTATGTCAGAATATTCCCAATTTGAATATTGATGAAGATGTTATTATGCAACAAGTCCATGATTTACCAAATAATTTGATTTCTGGTCCGGATGATCTACCAAATTTGTTTATTAAGAACTGTATTAGAGTTTTAATTAAACCTACACATGTTTTACTGAGTAAATCACTCAATTTTGGTCATCCTCCTGATTTATGGAAGATTTCTTTTGTCAAACCAATTCATAAAAATGGATCAAGGAATAATATTGAAAATTATAGGGATTATGCTCTGCAAAGTGTGATTCCCAAACTTTTGGATTCAATCATTGCGAAACACCTGAATTTTCATAAAAAAAATATAATTGATTCAAGTTAGCATGGTTTTGTTAGAGGCAGATCAACAATTACTAACTTGGTAGAATTCACATCTCAAACATTGAGTGAACTTGAACCTTATAATCAAACGGATGCAATATGATGTTGCTAAGGCGTTTGACTCTGTGAACATTGACCTCTTAATTCACAAATTAAATGTTTTGGGTCTGAATGATCAAATTTTGAGTTGGATTAAGATATTAATATGAGTGGTAGAAAGCAAATTGTTAAAGTTAGCAATTATGAATCAAACCCTATATTTGTTACTTCTGGTAAGGGTCAGTGCTATCCCATTGCTGCAACATTATTTATATTACTTCAGTGGAAATTCGTCGATTCTTTCATTTGCTGATGATGTTAGACTTTCCCACCACATAAATTCAATTAATGATTGCAATGTTCTTCAAGCGAGTTTGAATAATGTTGTTAAGTTAAATTCTTAACATTAAATCAATTAAAGTTGAATCGAACTAGTAGTGCGCTGGAGCTTTCGGGTTCCGATAATATCGTGGCGCCATCCCAAAGTTGCGAGGACAATTATTTCGAAACATTGAAGCTTTGAAGCTATTTCACAATAATTTCATTGTATGTTGTCATTTTGTCTATTGTTCTGTATTTGATATGAGAAGAACAGCATTAATGAAATGTCGTGCGTATGTATTGGTAATTAACGCATTTGCTTGGCCGTATAAATTGTATGCCAAGCAGATTCGTTGATCAACGCCCCGTACCGTGATGGGTGCTAGAGGGTGCTAAGCACCCTTCGGAAAATTTTGCACCCTTTAGAAAAATTATAAGATATAATTTAAAAAAAAAAATTTAACACCATTTCGTCCAATACGAAAATTCGTATATTTTATTTCATTTTGACATGCCAATAAAATTCAATTTATAATGTAAAATATTGCTTGTTTAATAAAGTTGAACTTTACGCTCTTTTTGGCCATTGAATGTGCGCAAAATATCATCGATGGAAATTGTTTTCAATCTTTCATGTTCAAACGCTAGGAAAGCTAAATTTCTAATTCGTTTGTTACTCATTGACAAGCGAGATGGTATGTTAATAGCTGTCAATGCTAAAAACGATGCCTCGCAGACAGCAGTGCTGCAACCAAATGTGTCAATTGTAGCATAAAGTTTATATGCATCTGGAAAACTGTCGCAAACTTCATATAATGCAGTGAGGATATTTAATTGCGTTTCATTATCTTTAGCCCATTCTAATTTTTTTCTGTCAATATAATTCTTTGCTGTTCTTAATTCATGTGCAACCGGAAGCTTTTCAAATGGTTTTGAATCTTTCAAATCCATTTCCGAAGAAGCTGCAATTGCCAATAAAATTTCACTGTTTTCCAAAAACCTTTTATCGAACTCTCTTAAAGTGATGTCAATAACTTCGTTGAAACAAGATTTTATTTCAACATTTTCACTGGATCGTTCACCAATAATCTCTTTGATTATAAAACCTTCCAAGGTCGTTGATCTTGTACGATTGTTTCTGAGTACTGATTTGATTCTGGTGTAAGCTCTTCTACCTTTTCCATGAATTTAGAGAACATTTCATCATTTCGATAATTTGCAATGGTTTCATTTATAGCTTCAATTACTGTCACGATGATAACTCTGGTTTGAAAAATAGTGTTAGCTGGAGTAAGAGCTGATAAAAATTCTTCCATAAAAATCAAAATAAACACAAATGATTTTTGTGAAGTTGCATTTAGAATGCCAATACATATAACAATATCATCGCCATCAAGTTTAGCTGAATTTCGTTTGTCATTCAAAGTAGCGACAATTTCAGAATAGATTTTTAAAATGGATTTAGTTGCTTGTAAATGACCTGTCCAGCGTGTATCTATAAGACGCTTTACAGCACCTACTTGATATAAGTTCTTGATCTTTGGTTTGTTGAAAGAGCTATATATAAGTTGAATCTGTTCGAAAAACAGCTTGATCAAGTTAACTTGCTTCACTGTTTTAATAATTATCAATCGTAATTTGTGATTGAAATAGTGGACATATGGGACTATTTTTTTCAATGCATCTTGCAAACGTTTTGCTACGCCACTTTTGTAACCATTCATTACGGCGGCTCCATCGTAGCATTGGCTGATAATTTTTTTGGAATCCAATCCATATGACTCCATTGACACGCGCAGTAAATTTGTGAAAGCAGATGCTTCAACATCTTCAGTTGATTTAAAGAATAGTAAAACTTCAACAGGCTTCCACTCCAGAAATAAATCGTACTGCCAATGATATACACTCTTCACCATTTTTGTCCTTTATCCCGTCCAGAAGAATTGTAAAGACATCAAATAACTAGGTAATCAATTTCCCAAGCAAACAATGATCTTGAATTGATCGGACTCAACTTCGATGAAGAATCATTGTATGAGTCAATCGCTCATCATATTAACTGTATAAATATTATCTTTCAATTCTTAACCCGAAATGTTAATATAAAGTGCAGAAATTAGCACGAAAATGCTTAAACCATCGAATTTCGTAGATTCATTGAAAAAACATATATATGAATTAATTAATTATATGGATAAGGCATATTTCAAACAATCAACAAATTCCAGCTCATTCAAAATTCCAAACATATCAAATAACCGATCATTCCAATACCAAAAACTAAAATGATATAGGTTTTTTGGAGTTTGGCGTTTTAATGACATTTTATTCTTCAATAATTCCGGAATTATTTTCTATATTTCTCAATTTTTTCAAGTATTGGATGCTGCGCACCCTTTGAAAAAATGTTCACGGTACGGGGCTGTGATCAACAATATATACGCACTCGAATTTCTGTTGCTTTCAAAGCTATATTTCATGCGGAATGAACAACATATAGATGTCTTATTAACACCGATTTATTATAATATCCCAATAAATAATAAGGGCCAATGCTTTATTATTTATTAGGATCGAACTTAATAAGCGTATTATGATGGTTAGTATTTACTAAGATTATAGATGTAAAAAAAGTAATACCTATTACTTTTCCTATTACTTTTTCAAAAGTAATAGAATGATGTAATAGCTATTATTTTTTTTTGCAAAAGTAATAGGATCGAAAAAAATGCCGAACTTATTATTTTATTACTGTGTAATAGGATAAAGCCAAAGTAATAGCTATTATTCTATTACTTTTCAAAAAAAAAAAATTCAACACAATTTTTTCAAAGAAAACCAGTCATCTCATTCGCCTCTCCTCTTAGCTGCGTGCTCTTTCGTATCTCCTACAAATAGGCGCTCTTTCCGACTATAGAGCAGAGCTGCTATTTGCGTATGTATACATAAAAAATGAATCAATTTCCAATTGATTTTTCTTAGCTATCCGGTAGGAAAAACGCAAAAATAAATTAATTTTTGACTATAGTAAAAAAAATTTCAAGACCTATCAACTAGAGGTGTCAGTTACCCAGGCTGATCCATGGATTCCCAGGATTTGGCCTGCATTCCAAGGCTTCCTATTTAGAATTTCATATAAAAATATACATAAAATTATCTACACCAATTTTTCATGAAATTCCAAACAGGAAGCCTTGGAATGCAGGCCAAATCCTGGGAATCCATGGATCAGCCTGGGTAACTGACACCTCTAGTTGATAGGTCTTGAAATTTTTTTTACTATAGTCAAAAATTAATTTATTTTTGCCTTTTTCCTACCGGATAACTAAGAAAAATCAATTGGAAATTGATTTATTTTTTATGTATACATACGCAAATAGCAGCTCTGCTCTATAGTCGGAAAGAGCGCCTATTTGTAGGAGATACGAAAGAGCACGCAGCTAAGAGGAGAGGCGAATGAGATGACTTCTTTTTTTTGAAAAAATTGTGTTGAATTTTTTTTTTTGAAAAGTAATAGAATAATAGCTATTACTTTGGCTTAATCCTATTACACAGTAATAAAATAATAAGTTCGGCATTTTTTTCAATTCTATTACTTTTTCAAAAAAAATAATAGTTATTACATCATTCTATTACACAGTAATAAAATAATAAGTTCTAATATCTTATTACTTTTCAATTGTAATAAAATAATAGGATGTGACTATCCTATTACAAAAAAGTAATAAAATAATAGGATAATAGTATGCCATAGCTTATAACTTACATCTATAACTAAGATCGATCATAATAACGTTATTAACATGTTTATTTTTTATTATAATAACGAAGTTAATAAACGCCATTTGCAATTTTGCGGAAGATTTTTGCAACTAAGTCATTAAAGCGTATGAGTAAAAGAAAGATAGCCTGAGATCGAAATTTACCAACAGTGATTCGAGCAAAAAAAATGCGCATCTTATCAAATTGAACATACCAGATGAAATTGAATGTAAAATACTACACCAGAATTGAAAAAAAATGTTTTGATTTTTTTTCGATTTTCAGCGATTTTCAATTAGTCGCAATAGAAGGTTGTATGAAAACAATGGACAGCCATTGAATGTGTTTGTTCTTTGTATCACACGGACTCACGACAACACAATCCTAACCGGCTTCAAATGATTTCATGAAACTGAAAACATAAAGTAAGCAGCTACATAAATGATATGAAAACAGAAATTCATTTTGAAATTTGTTTTTAGATCTATTCCATTGAGACTGTCTTTTTTTAAATTCTGATTTCGCAAACAACGAAGACTAATTGAGTCATAGTTCGTAAATTCGATATTAATATTCATTTTATTGGCGATTTGCTCAGATTTACTTTAGAAGAATTGATCGAAAATAGAAACATCTTCACGATTTGATTGAAAATATTCTTGCAGTTTTTTTGAATGTTCCAAGCACGAACCAAAATCTATTGAGTTTGACTGAAAGAGTTTCGACACGATATTGGTTCTTCAAAATTCGTTCCAAATTTCTGTTGATAACACAAATTTTGAATTTGAAAATTCGTTTTTCAAGTTGACTTGCTCCGAATTTGGCTTTTGTATCATAGTCAGAACTTTCGGAAATCTCAACCAAGGTGTCATAAATATTAGGTAAGTTATTAAACATTTTGTTGCTAACACACGGCTGGACCAGCGTGTGTCTGATAAATTTTTCAGTGTAATTTTTTTCGATTTTCTCGGATTTGATGAAGTGTCCAACGTTTCGGGGATTCCGAAAAACAATTGTAAAGACTTTGAACAGTTGAAAAATATGATTCGACTTCTTGAGAACTTGAAGCTGCATCGTTTACAACAAGATTGAGTGAATGTGCAGAGCATGGAAGAAAAAATGCACGTGGATACTGATTTGAAACTAATCTTTGAACACCTTTCTTGTTGCCTGACATATATCGTCCTTTGTCAAATCATTGACCACGTAAAAAATTCAAGTTCAATTGTATTTTTTTTCAAGTGTCTATTTTTTTCCATGAATTAAATGCAAGTTCATGGTTTCGACCTTTTTCAAGTAATTCATTGCGTAATTTTTTTGACAGTCAACATAACTTTATTTTCTTGTGTGTGGGAAAAACAGAATAAAATACGATATTTCAATAAGACAAGATTTCATTTTAAGAACAAATTACCTAATTGTACAAGTACAGCACAAACAGCGGCTACCACATTTTGATGAGTAAGTGTTACGCCCTTTGGATTACCCGTTGTTCCTGATGTATAACATATGGTACAAATATCTTCTGGTTTTGGTGGAACCATTGGATGATCTAACTTTGAACCGATTTTCTCAACCTGCGAACGTAATTATAAAAAGTGATCAAAAATGTTGTGAGTAAAAAAATATGGGACAATTTCAAAACTGGTCGGTTTTTATAGTGTACAAATATTCGAAAGAAATGAAAATGCCAATGAAAGTCTTCCCTAGCCTATATGAATTGCTGAAATCATTTCAACTAGGGGAATCATGAAAATGGTTGTAATATCGTTGTAGCGACGAGCACCATCTACACCTAATGCTGTAAATCTGACACACAGTAATAGGATTTCTTCTTCTTCTTCTCATATTTTAATAGAAATTTCACATAACAACATATATTATTAACTGCAATAGGAATAGATGGCACCATATATGCGTTTACAATGAAGTTTACAATGTCTCTTATGTCCGCAGACTCAGGAATCCTGCGTCCAAAGTTTATACAAAAATCTGCAATATTCACACAAGATCAATCATCATGAATCAAATGAATCAATGTAAACCATACAGCTGCAATGTTAGGCGACAATTCTTCCTTATTATTATATCTTTGGCGTTTTACTCACAGGCACACATTCGTTGTATATGTATGAGTTGAAATGTCACGGAATACATAATGAAGTAGGAGTAGTGTTGTTGCCATTAGGTGCTGTTGTCATTGGATGATGACTTGAATTTCCGAAATAATAGCACTGAATATAATAGATATTCGCGTATTGCTTATAATAATTATAAGGTTAAAATGGAGGAATTGATTGTTAATGATCCAATGGAGTTTTTCAAGTTTGTAAATATAGTTAGAAAGACTAACAATGATTTTCCGCATGAAATGCATTACAATAATCAGAAGACAAGCAAAAATAAAGATATTGCGAATCTTTTTGCTAATGTTTTTGCCTCTGCATATACTCAGCACAACCTGAATTTATCTGTCATTTGTAAAATTGGGAACTTTGAATCAGTTGTTAATTTTTGTCATAATATTCCCGAATTGTTATTTTACAAAGTGTACTTGATTTACCAAATAATTTGATTTCTGCTCCAGATCGATTGCCGAATTTGTTTATTAGGAAATGTATTGGTACTCTCATTGGGCCAATAACTGTATTATTAAACAAATCACTTAAATAAGGGCATGTTCCGGATTTGTGGAGATCATCATTTGTAAAACAAATATTTAAGAACGGTTCAAGAAACAATATTGAAAATTATAGAACTGTAGCCTTACAAAATGTAATTTTGAAAATTTTAGATTCATTGGTTGCGAAACACTTGAATTTTCATTTTAAAAATCTAGGAAGATCTACAATCACCAATTTGGTAGAATTTACTTTGCAAACTTTGAACAAATTCAGTGGTAAATCAACGATTTCATCATTTGCTCCCATCGCCCCTTCTGAATCTTCTCAAAGCATACAGAAAAATTTTTTTTGAACAGAATCAATTCGTTTCGACTGTCGTATATTGTCTGAATTTCATACCTGAGATCCATATTCTAAAATAGGAACAACGAAACTAAGGAATAATTTTTTTATTGTATAAGGGTCATTAAATTCACGTGCAAAACGCTTGGATGAAGCCAGTCTGGATCTAGCTTTTGCTATCATGGATTCAATATGAGCTTTGAAATTAGGGATTTTGGTGTTATTTTGGACGAGAAACTTGATCAACTCTTTCAATTACTGAATCATCAATACTGTAATTAAAATAAGTCACTTCACCAAAGCAATGAAATATTATCATTTTTTTTTAATATTCAATTTGAATAGATTTATTCAAAAAAACTAACAACACTATTTAAACTCTCTTGAAGAGATTTAAAATCTCTTTAATTAAATTTATGTGGTGAGAAAGTGTTACATCATCCGCAAATGAAAGAATCGCTGAATCGCCACAAAAAAATGGTTAATTACCCAAGTGAACGCAATAGATTTTGCCGAAAGTCTACAGGCCTTCTTCACAGGCCTTCTTTCTTCTTCACAGTCAATATCATCTGCACGCGTGTAAAACAAAAAGAAGAGAAGGGAGAATAGAAACGAACGTCTGCATAAGAATTATATTAAAAGTCTAGCTAAAGGCCTGTGACTTTCGACAAAGTCTATTTCGTTCACTCGGGTAGCAACAAACAATATAAACAACGTTGCTGCAATAGGGTAACCTTGACCTGATGAGACCACAATTGGAATTGATTTAAATTTATCAATTTTTACAATTTGACTTCTACTTCATATAAGATGCGACCCAAACCAAAACTTGAGAGTCCAGACCAATAATTTTCAATTTGTGCATAAAAAAATTTACAGAGTCAAATGCTTCAGCAACATCAATATAAATTGTATCAGTTTGATAATGAGTTCTCAACTCATTCAAGATCTGAGAAGTAAATTCCACCAAATTTGTAATGGTTGATCTTCCCCTTATAAAACCATGTTGACTTGGATCAATTACATTTTTGATATGGAAATTCAAATGTTTTGAAATTATAGAATCCAAAATCTTTGGAATTACATTTTGCAAGGCTACTCCTCTGTAATTTTCAACATTGAAACTTTCAATTATTATAATGCTAAAATTCTTCTTTTGGAACAATTCGTAATTGATTTTAATGTTAATTCGAATGTAATTAAAATGAAACTAAGTAAATTGTTCAAGAGATTGATTGATTGATCTGTATTTCGAATATTTCTATACGACTCAGTATTGCAGTTGACAATCAACGTGACTTGTTCCGAGATCGTTAGAATTGGCAATAGATTGTTAATCGGTGTAAATGCTGAATCATTTGATTTGTATTTATTATATTGTAAATTTTAATTTATTTGTTCTAATTAAACCACCAAAGAAACGCTGTATGGTGGAGAATAATAATAAAAAAAAAAATATCAGGAACATAAGCAAATAATAACAAATTAAGTAAACCATCAGGACCAGATCCAAATTATTCGGCAGCTCCATAACTTGATGAAAAATAACATTATCATCAATAATAACTTTTGCACACAAGAAAATCTGTTTGACATTTCAAGAGATGCTTTTTTGTTTTGCCTAAATCTGGGCGAATTGCGTGTAAAGCGGCACATCAAAGACGATGCCATTGAACAAAAATGAGTAAGTGACGATGTGATATGACAAATCTTAACACACATCGTACACGATTTAATCACAATTAACATAAATTTGTAATAATTCTCAAGAAAACAAATTAACATTTTTTGGGCTGGTTTCTTAAGAAACAACGCAATAAAAATCGACAGATTAGCAAATAAGAGCAGGTACAAAGGCAAAAATTTAGTATGTAAGCAACAATTGTTTAGAACTATAATCAGTACTCCTTTGAGCTTGCAAAGTATAAAAAAGCAAAATTCAAAGAAAATAAAACCAATTTTAAGATAAGTCAAAAAATCGAATTGTGTTTGAATTTTTTTTTTGTAATATTGCAAGAACTACTTAAGCAATTTATTAAATCAGGATCGTTAGTCCAAACCAAATCCAACATTTTACAATTGTCATTAGAAAATCCATTAATCTGCAACAAACCAAATTCATGAAAGGAATCCAAAATAAACAATTCCTTCCTTGAACAGGCATTGATTGGATACGAGATATCGGATTATCAACGTCATTCAAAGTTTATAATAACACAGGTAAATTAAAATCACCAATTACAATAATAGACGACCATAGGTAGAATTGATGAATACATTACATTACATTAATCATAGTTTATAGACCAAATGGTATACCGAATTGTTCAGTGTGTTTAGTCTTCAATCAGCCAGTGAACATTATATTCGAAAGCGTATGTGAGTGGCTTGCAGGGCACAACTGCAACACAATCGACCTTTTTGCGGATTGAAGTATGAACGACAATCCAAGCGCTAAGGCAATTAAAGTGATGTGCGTTAATCAATTGCTTCGTTATGCACAACGCTGGACCAACAATTTTTAAAGTGCTTATCCGAGACACTCCGTGTGTTTCAAATATCGACTATGTATTCAATTCTTCTATCAATGAGTGCGTTCAGTGAATAGAAAAGATTTTGAATACCAGTAGAATCGAACCCACGTCCCCATGCTTGCAAGCCTAGTGCGCTAACCAATAGTCTACAGCTGGGTTTTGAATTGATGAATAATCATTGAAAATATTCTTTAAAATCATAAATGGTGAATTAGGTCTAATATACAACTCAACCAAATAAAACTTTCTATGATCAATGGAAAAACTAACACATACGATTCCAGCACCATACACTATACCATCAAAAATTAGTTGACCATTCAATCAATGACTTATGAGTGGCGATTAATACTCCACCGCCATTCGATTTCTTAACGATATGATCTCTCTCTCTCTCTGTATGCTCTGATCGATCACAACGAAAAACATCAAAATTAAATGGGGAAAATTTGATTATTATTGTTGGTATCGTCCAAATGTGTTTCACAAAGCAAGTAAACTTGAAATCATTAACAAAAATTCCAGAACCTTTGTCTTTAATCCTTTAACAATGCACGTATAAAAATGATGAAAATCCATTGTAAAAAGGTTGGTGCATTTGGAATGGTGCAAATCTCTGATGATACTGAGCAGAATTTGAAAATTGATGATGATTTTCTGTGTTCACTAATTGATGTAACTGTACAGGAATCGTCTTTGGAAGGTGATGGGTCTGATTCCGAAAAGAAACTAAACTGTTGCTGTTCTTGAAATTGATTTCGTTGCTGATAATAATGTTTACGACCATTACTATTATTATTGTGAACATGGATCTGATTATTTTCATTATTCGTTTTTGAATTATTGATTTTATTTTGATGTTTCGACATATTAGAATTAACATTCTTTACATGATGATTTTGATCCTTTTCAATAGATGAACTTTGATTACGAATACTCGAAGAATTTTTGAAACTTATAAATTTGTTTTTCTTATTTCTACGTTTGCTCGCAAAATCAAGAATCAGGACTGATATTAGATTTTTCAGAAATCATTAAAACTATATCATTGGGCTTGAAATCATTCGAAAACTTTGAAATATGTAAAGAATAAACTCCATTTTATGCAGAGGTAACAGGTTTTTTAGCTTATTCCGGTTGTCCTTGATTCTCACTACTCAAGGCAAGTGCAGGGTTGTTCCTGCTTAGCATTTATACACTGTTTCAATTGAGCAATTTTATTATGAATCTTCTCTATTTGAACAATAATATCGAATTTATGTGCACTAATTGTTTCATCTGCTGATAAGTGAAAAAATGTATCAACTGTCTGAGTTTCCTTATGAATTGACGACTTATTTTCTATCAGTTTTTCTTCAAGCAAACTTCAACCTCTTTCATTGTTGAATTCCAAATTCCTGCCTTTAATTTAGCCATAAATAGTAGAGGCGGATGGTAAATGTCAAATTTTTTACATCCAGTAATCGGCCATTATTATTGAATTTCTCGTTGATTTGATTGCGACTAGTAGTGCGCTGGAGCCATCCAAAAGTCGCGAGGATAATTATTTCGAAACATTGAAGCTTTGAAGCTATTTCACAATAATTTCATTGTATGTTGTCATTTTGTCTATTGTTCTGTATTGGGAGTGTGTATTGAAACTGTCGCATTTTTCATCAAAAACAAGCCTTTATTTCGTTAACAAAATGAATGGATACATTAATCAAAGTATTGCCCGTCGGAAGCTATGACTTTTTCCCATCTTTCTGGTAGCATACGGATTCCACGCCGAAAGAATTCCTCATCTTTTGATGCCAAGAATGAATCGACCCAATTTTTGACTTGCTCAGAAGAAGTGAAGCGTGTATCAGCCAGGTGATTCTGCATCGATCGGAACAAATGGTAATCAGAAGGGGTATGTCTGGGCTATATAGCGGGTGGGGTAGCACATCCCATCGAAGCGTTTCCAAGTATGTTTTGACGACCTTTGCATCATGTGGCCGAGCGTGGTCATGTTGAAGAATAACTTTGTCATGTCTTTGCTCGTATTGAGGCCGTTTTTCGCGCAATTCTCGGCTCAAACGCATCAATTGTCTTCGATACAGATCCCCTGTGATGGTTTCATTCGGTTCCAGCAGTTCATAATACACAACACCCTTCATATCACACCAATTACAGAGTATTACCTTGAATCCGTGGATATCTTGCTTCGATGTCGATGGTGCTGGTTTACCACGCTTCACATATGTTGTTTTTTGCTTGGGGTTATCGTAATGGATCCACTTTTCATCGCCAGTGACAATTCGATGCAAAAAACCCTTCCGTTTTTGCCGTTGAAGCAGCTGTTCACAAGTGAAAAATCGACTTTCAACGTCTCTCGGCTTCAATTCGTGCGGCACCCAATTTCCATGCTTTTGAATGAATCCGGATGTTTTCAAACGCCTGGAAATGGTTGATCGGTCCACTCCCAATGATTTTGCAAGTTCTTCTTGCGTTTGACATTTATCCTCATCGAGTAATGCTTCCAATTCTTCATCTTCGAACTTTTTCACTTGTTTAGGATGTTCCTTATCTTCTGTGTCAAAATCACCACTTTTAAAACGTGCAAACCACCTTTGACATGTTCTAATTTCTGGAGCATACTCAGGATAAACCTCAGAGAGAAATTCATGAGCTTGTGTTGCGTTTCGCTTTGAATTAAACAACAAAAGCAAAGCTTCCCGCAAATGTTGTTTTTTTGGCACGAAATTCGACATTTTCAATGCAATAAAAAACTTGTGTATACAAACTTGTGTTCACTTTGACTGATGGATTTTACTAGATTTTTTAATGCTCTTCAAGGTAGAATAGATGTCACTGTCAAAATATATGACGGTTGAATAAATATGAAGTTAGTAACAAATGCGACAGTTTCAATACACACTACCAATATTTGATATGAGAAGAAAAGCATTAATGAAATGTCGTGCGTAATGAACGCATTTGCTTGGCCGCACACACATAAATTCTACTGTCAAATACACAACTGTCAGTTTGAAATAGCTGGTTTCCAACGAAAGTTGGACATTTCACAACTTTTTCTGCGCATTTTATATATACATATATATGTATTGGTGTGCAGAAAATATTGTGAAATGTCCAACTTTCGTTGGAAACCAGCAATTGCAAACTGACAGTTGTGTATTTGACAGTAGAATTAATGTGTGTGCGTATAAATGTATGCCAAGCAGATTCGTTGATCAACAATATATACGCACTCAAATTTCTGTTGCTTTCAAAGCTGTATTTCATGTGGAATGAACAACATTACAAAAGTGATATATAATACGCATATATTGGTGATTATCGACTCTGTTTGCCACACGATTCACATGGACAAACAGTTACCAATATATACACACGGCATTTCTATTATGCTGTTCTCTCCATATAAAATACAGAAAAACAGACCAATGACGACACACAATAACAATATTGTGAAATAATTTCAAAGTTTCTGAATAATGACCATCGCGACTTTAAGATGGTGCAACGATAGTGTTCACTTAATTTAAATGCATTAAACAAATGAAGTGTACGGTGAGATCGTTTGATTGTAGCCCGTACAAAGAATTTCTTGTAGAAAATCAGCAGCATAAGGAGGAGATACATTGACTGGTAGCATAACGTTTAAATCAACATTTGAACTATCATTCGGCACAATCCAATCAACCAGGGGAATCTTGAAATCACCCAGAACAAGAATAGAATCAGAATGTGAATGTATTTTATGGCACTTAAGTGTTTGGAGTAAATTTCAGATGATGAGGAAGGTAGAATGTAAGCTGCATAAAGATAAATCTTCGACTTGTTTGATCGATGGATGACAACGAAGGTAAATTTGATGTCTCCAGTGTCATTGAGACTAACAGATGAAGATGAAAGATGATTACGAATCGCTATCAGCGTACCACCTCCCAGTTGAAACGATGAGCCAGTAAATTCACGATAAGTGCGATAGACAATGAACGAATTGTCAAAATATTCTGTCGAATGGAAGGATTCATTCAACCAAGTTTCTGTTAGTACAATAATAGAATAGTCCGACGATGCAGAGTTGGCAAAAAATTGTTTCTGCTTGTCCGGAGACGACGTCCGTTTTGATAATAAATTGACAATTGATTTAATTCTGATTTGGTGATTTTTCTCCGGTGTTTTCTTCGGTGATGTGTTTGGCGTCGTTAGATCCATTAAATCCACTGAAGAAGTCGAAGATCGTTTGGTCCTCTTGTTTAAATTTTCTATCGACGGAAACATGTTTTCAAAGGTTTGTTTGGGAACTAGTACATTTTGAGGACACATACCCGGGTCACATACAATTTCGAAATCATCGTTGTTTAGTTCGATTTTGAATGATACAAAATTCAACGAATTTATATCACAGTCCTTTCTTACAAGCTTGTGAATAGAAAAACGCTTTGTATCAGCAATAAATGTGTTCGAAGTGATATAGCTTGTAATTTGTTCACTAGTGGTTTCTCTGCTGAAACGAGATACCCAAACAGCCTTTTCGAATGTTGGTTTTTCATCACGCTTTTTCCGTTCAGATTTTGGTTTGACTTAATCAATCAGATTTTGGTTTGACTATTGAGAGTCCGTTTGAGCCAGTTTTCGGTGCATCGTTTTCGGCAGTTGTTTTTCATCATCATTCCTCTTACGTTTCGGTGTATTATTGACTTTCAATGCATCAACAAAAGATGATTTAGTCGGTATTTAGTTTGAAGTATTCACCGGTTTTGCAGACAAGCCAATATTACGTACTAACCAATCTACTAATTAGTACAAAATTTCACACCTATGACTGGAATAGCTTCATATTTTGCGTTCAAACCGAAGACCAATGGCGATCATGTCACACCAATCTCAACAAACGGCGGCATCAATATTTATTTAAAATCGTTGAGGTGGCCATTTTGAATTTTTTTTCTACAAAAAAGCAATAAAAAAGAAGTACAATGCACGCGAATCAACATTGACCACCGTACAAGTACAAACAAATTAAGGACGAATGTCTTCTAACTACACCGATACACTGTTTTTTGCGACCTAACCAGAAAATTAGTATTTAAAATTTTGTTGTTCGTAATTTTGTCAAATAGTTGCTCCGAGTTTTCCCTTATTAACTCATGTCATTTGCTTACTCCTACGCTTCATTCCATACATTAGAGTCTGATGAAAATCAATACTCTTTTAACATGCAAAATACAGTACGCAGATGGTCGAGAAGAATGTATTGGACTGTCTCGCTCTGACATCAGAATTGATTGAAAAAAAAAAATAAAGAATCTATATTTCAATCGTGACCAAATAGCTAGCTAACCTTTTAGCTTTGCATTACCATTTCGCTCCCGAACATTTTTTCGCGGAACTTTTCCACATAACGTTTTTCCTCTGAGCTGTTCATTTCATAATATGCGCACTTTTTATCAATCAAATCTCGATTGGTAAACTGCGATCTCATGCTATCTTGCTTACTCCTGCGCTTCATTCCATATATTGGAGTCTGATGACAATCAACACTTTTTATAGTAAAAGGCAGTACGCACGACTTAAATATTTGTCGATCATTTTAATTGCGCATCAAAATATTTTTTTGTAATCGAGTAAACATTGATTTCTCTCCAAAACGAGAGTGAGTGTATGAATTTCATTGTAACTGCATCGAAATTCCATTTCAAAGCAAAGAGATTCAATATCACGTTCTGCAAAAAATATAGGCTCAACGATTTTTCACATTCACAATATTACAACAGGATATTTTATTCTATGAGTGATATTCTGTTTCGAAATGTTACCAAAAAATTCACCGTTATTGCATGTGTTTTTTCCTGAGTTGCTGATTTGGATGAG
The DNA here is from genome assembly GCA_029041755.1 of Resseliella maxima. NCBI lineage: Eukaryota > Metazoa > Arthropoda > Insecta > Diptera > Cecidomyiidae > Resseliella > Resseliella maxima. Next base: position 36,019 of record JAQOWM010000145.1, on the reverse strand, counting down.
ATATTCATTAGACAGCCCAAGTAGCTCGAATACACGAAAAAATTCGTGTGCACAAGATTTGTACACGTTTTATCAAAATTATACGGAATAACGTAAACACGATTCCATATACGCTGAATTGTCATTTTTTATTTATTTATATAAATTAAATCCTTGTTTCAGTGAAAATTTCAAATCGTGTACGCGTTATGCCGTACAATTTTGCAAAAACGTGTACAAATCGTGTGTACACGAATTTAATTGCGTATTCTTACTACTTGGGAGTTGACATTCATCAGTGAAACATCGTGCATTGTCGATTGAAGGTAATTCCATTCGTTCTCAGTGAATACAATCGAGTAAAAATTGATTTCATTCTAAAATGAAGAAGGAAAATACTTTTTTGATTTCATTTTTAGCGCTAAATGAAATGTAGAGCTATTGTATTTATTTTGGAGTTTTAGTTTTCTGACCGCAGCACGCATATCTCCGAAAGGCCTTGACCGATGCATTCAAATTTTAACAGGTCTTGTAAGTTTATGTCTTCCCGACACTCCCGTCTTCTCGGTCCATCATGGTCATGTTAACACGACTTAACACCACTTTTCTTCTGAATAGTCGATATATGTATCATATGAAAGGTCCTGGAACGGAGATGAGAACGACCACTCTTCCTCAATTTTTTGGTAATGCGCATCTCATGTTGAGTTAAATAAAAAATGTACTCGTAGGGATTAGAATTCTTTCGTACTTTTGGGGACCAATTTATATCGACCGATAATAAAGAATTAAACGACATTTTCGAATAAAGATGAACCAAATGTGAAATGAGTACAGGAAAAACAAGATTGACAACCAAATAATAACTGAAGTTACTTGGATTTAACTTTAAACTATTCGGCTCATAAAAAAAAAATTTAAATACCCCACAAACACATTAGAAACTTATAAAAATGATCGAAGTGGGTAAGCGATATCTCTTACAATCCGATTAAAACACAAAACCAAAACCATAACTGAACATGTAGTGCTAAATGATGTGTTTGTTGAACAAACTCAAAAAACCACAAAAACAACTACTACGCGTAACGTCTAGTTTGTTTTTCCTCTTTCCATGTACTTATAAACTGTGTGTGTATTTGTTTGTTCTTTTTCTTCTTCTTTTGGCATTTCAATCGCACATTTATTATTGCTTTCACATAATATTCTATGTTTTTCCAACGTCTCATTTGTTGTGAAATGATTTAAACATCGATCACATATTTCTGTTTTATGTTCATGTTTGGTTATTTGAGCACGAACTAATGCACTCAAATTTTTTATCCAACAATAATGAGAATTTACACTTACATCCATTTCAGCTTTATTTGGATCATGTGTTGATTCAGTTATCATAAGTAAATGCACATATTGATGGTGTAAATCTTTCGAAGCTCTTTCGTTCTGCATCAAAATAATATACGTTAATGGCTATCGAATCATTTTGATTCATAAATTTTTCGATTTGATTGAGACGAACAGGAAAATCAATTCCATCGAAATTCAATTCATTAATCCACTCTTGATAGCTTATAGAATCATTTGCTTTTTTCTTATTTCTTGCATGCACTTCATCATAATGTAATGCCGCTAAAATCGACCACTTGAAACATGCGTTACCAGTGTTTTTTAAATTTATAACAGCTCTCTTGTTTTTCAATATCTTCGGAAGTTCAATAAACCCCGATCCACCCAACGGTTGATGTTTGAAAATTTGCGTGCACAACTGTTTGATTTCACTTAATGTAAATCCAGAACCTTCGACCATCACTTCATCAACTCTTCTCACAACGTAATCAATAACATCATTTTGAAAATGGTTTCTTATATCGGTGACAGAATGAATTTCACGCATTTTAGTTGGAATATGAATCATTCGTTTTTCGAGTAATGGATTGCTATCTTCACTTGTTTGAATTGATCGTTCAAATTCTGCACTAAAATATGATATTGTTTTTATAAAATCAAAGCACGCTCCCTTTTTTTGAATTTTTTAAAGATTGAATGCATTAAAAAAAAATTCTTCTATGAGTTTATAACCTTTATTCACTAGCTCAAACTGTCGGATGCGTTGACCAACGCAGAATTCGAAATGTTTAATTCCACTTGTGGTATTTCTTCCATTATTGCTTATTACTGTGTTGATTTTTACATATCGTCTGTTTAAATATTATTGTGGATTTATTGTTGCTTTCTATATGTTTACTAAGCATTTCAAATCATATTTAAAATGCATTGTCACGTCTGTGTACTCAAAAACTACACAAATCCAAAAAGCAAAACAATTCTATATTAAAAAGCTTGTTCAGAAATGACATGACTCGATCACGGCAAATCGAACCGTGAAAAGTTAGTCACAGAACAAAAATAATATGCATGAATTTTAGAAAATGTTGTGAGTAATGAGAAATTATAATGCATATTAATATTTTTGTGTTATAGTTGTATATGTGTGCATGTGTGATCGCATAAGAAATGGAAATAATTTTTTGTCATTATTAGCAATGTAATTCACATTTTTGTGGTCAGTTCTGTTCAAGACGTTTAGTTGATCAGTTCACAAATCATTTTTTTTTCCTTATTGAAATCCTCTGAGTGAAGAAAAATGAGTGCAATTGCAAAATTACGAATGATCGGTGAATCTAAACCTTATCTAGGATTTTCAAATTTAGCTGTTGGTTATCACAAAATAGTATGTTTTCGTATAGTGAAGAATAGATTCGCGAAAAATGATGGTGATTGTGAAAAAAGTATTCTAGTGGAGCTCGAAAATGAAGTTTTATTTCTACCACAATATTTTATGAGTGGACTCGATAATGATGATATCAATAATCTAAACGCTGCTGACGAAATTAATTATTTGTATTTTGGTGGACAACGTGAAGCAAACAAGTGAGTTTATTTAAGTTTTTGATTTTTGAAAAAGTGTATATTATTTAGTTCTCTTTTTTCTATAGCTCTTGGATTATAAGAATTGTGAGTCAAAACGAAATGGAGCAAGAGAAAAAGAATGAACCACAAATGGATCAAGAAAACATTGAAGCATAAGTGAGTAGAAGTAAATAAAAAAAAATGTAATCCAATATTTATAATTTTTGTTTACTTCTATTCATTAGATTGATGATAAAGTTGATGTTTTTCAAGTTCTTTTGGAAGTTTACTGAGAGGAAATCGAGACAAACATCACAACAAATAATGTATCAGAAGGAGAAGAAGATATGGAAGAGGAAATCGAGACAAATCACAACAGTCACCGGCGTATTATGGAACGGTTAAGGAGAATTTTAATGGACAATCAAACAGAAGAATATTATTAGTGAAAATAATGAATACAATTAAACATTTTGAATCTGATCATTTTTTCAGAACAATTTTTGTTTTTTTTTCAATATAAGTTTTATTTGGTGATGGTTTATTAATCAATAATCAACAAACAACATAGATTTTTTGTAATAATAATAATAAAAACTCAAAAACCTTTTTGATTCAATGATGAGTTTCATTTCGAAAGGAAAAAACTTTTGATTTTTTATTAACGTTCTCATTACCTTTTGTTTTCACGGTTTCAATCTAACCTTCTGAAATTAAGAAGTTTCTCGTTTATTGTATCGAAAAAAGACTTGACGCATTTTTGATCTATTGTTTACATTTGAAAAAGCTTGGTAGTTTTTTTTTTATTTTGAATGGCACACTCAATTCGATTCCAACAACAAAATACATGGCAAAGAGGTCCGTTGCCATATTAGTAACGCTTGAAACATATATGAACAGAGAGTATGTAAGAGAATAGAGATAGAGATATATACAGGAATGATCATGTTTAGCTTCCAACATATTTTGTAAATGTATAGGCCTATTTCTTCTGATTGTATATGTTTTAATTTTTTTCTCAACCGTATTCGTATTCGCATTTACACTATAGATTTTTGTTTTACAATGGTCCACTCAATCCGAAATCCAACAACAAAAATACATGGCAACGAGGTCCGTTGCCATATTAGCTACCCTGGTAAGCAGTCTATATAGCCCTGTACATTTGTATGTGAGTCTCCCGGTTAAGTGCCATCTAAATGAACAAACATAAATTAGAACCAACATTTGATACTGAATCTGAATAAAAATTGATTATGTGTAAAAATAATTAAATATTTATGTACAATAAAATATTTTTCATTATTAAATTATCGAAATATAAATATTTTTGAAATAAAATAATAAAAACACTTCATTGAGAAATTAAAAATACAACTAAAGCAAAACAAACTATTTATATTAAGTCTCCGCATGTTTATTCGATTGGCGTTTGTTGTATACATGTACTGGGTATACAATACAATACATGGGAAAGCTTATGTCAAAACTGTCAAACGCATTGTTTACATTTTATAAACATAACCTTAGTGTGGATCAATTTGCAACACGATCTGAATTACGGCATAATTGGTTTAATTTAGCAAATAAAATGTCACTACAATTGTTGTTTACCGTTTTGGACAATATGCAAACAAATAACAAAATGTTCGATCAAATCAATGGAATTCGATTGACAAGTAACGCAATTTGTTGTTTCTTCCAAAAATAAAATATATAAAAGAAATGTACAATCATTGTATTTCAATTCAGAAAATCAAAATTCACATTTTTGTTCACTATTGTGTGTGACTTCAGTAAATTAAATAAACTCTTGCATCAATTCACTGTCGAATAGATTTATAATTTTCATATTACAATAACAAATGAAATGTCCAATTTGTATGGAAATAAACACACTAAACAAGTATGCGGTTATGTTTTCTAACTCACTTGAATATAGTAAACAACTTATGTCAAGTCAGTGTCGCCTGAAACGATTACACAGCAACTACACAGTAAAATAAAATTGAAATGAAAACAACGGATTGTTGTCGCTCAACAAAGAATTGGTGATTGTTGTTTCTCCCGAGTAAAATGTTTATAAAAATATTGTTTTAGTTCATAGCACGCCAAAATGTTATTCAATATTTGTAATGACATTCTATTTGCTAGGTTATATTTATTATGCCGTAATTCGGATTGTGTTGACAATAAAAATCCACACTAAAACTATATTAATAAAATGTAAACTATTGCGTTTTACAGTTTTGACATAAGCTTTCCCATGTATTGTATTGTATACCCAGTACATGTATACAACAAACGCCAATCGAATAAACATGCGGAGACTTAATATAAATAGTTTGTTTTGCTTTAGTTGTATTTTTAATTTCTCAATGAAGTGTTTTTATTATTTTATTTCAAAAATATTTATATTTCGATAATTTAATAATGAAAAATATTTTATTGAACATAAATATTTAATTATTTTTACACATAATCAATTTTTATTCAGATTCAGTATCAAATGTTGGTGAATCTAATTTATGTTTGTATAGTCGGTGACAAAAATATGTTCCTATTTCTATCTCTTTTATCCGTACGCTTGTCTTACCATTGCAATGCTCAGTGTGGGCTGAATTGTGCGCAATATTTTTTTATTGTGTATATTTGATGCCCTACTACATTCACATGCTTACAAAACATTGTGATCGCTACATTATGTTTCGGTAATTCTTCTTTGTGTTGGTTATATTCAATAAATGTTAGATATGCTTAATATGATCAGAAAAGGATCGATCAATCAATCACTCTCTGTCGATCTTATTACTAAGCTATTGCAGGATATTGGCAATGTTATCATGCATACAGTTTTGCAATGGAAACTCTGTCACTATATAACGGTAACATTTATTGTTTATGCAAGTTCCAAAACTCTGATTTCATTCCATTTTAGTTCTCTTTGATGCATATAATAATACATTTGCTCTGATTTTTTTACATTTTATTTATCATGGATTGTTTTACACGAAATGACCGACAAAAAAAAACTCTAAGATGTCCAAAAAGGACGCATAATTTCATTACGATATGAGAGTAATAATAATTTTGAAACCATTGCACGAATGACCGGAACTTCAGAGTATGTATTCTGATCGATTCGTTTGCAGAAATAAGAGTAAGTTTCACTCTACTTGAAAATAGTTAAACAAGAGTATGTATTTTATATGTTTGGCGTACTTATAAAAACGTGTATGTTTCTTCGATTTGTGAATTAATTTTTTTTTTGTAACAGGCATCCATAACCGATAACAAAAAATATTCGTTGTCGTGAGTCCGTTAATGATTTGGTGAATGATTTTACATGCCATTTCATCTGGTATGTTCGTTGTGATAAAAGGCGCATTTTTTTCACTCAAATCACTGTTGGTAAATTGCGATCATAGAATTGACAATACATACAAACACATTTCACAAATATACAAGTTCTCGTTTGTATTGTGAATGGTCCACAAATCAACTGTCAGTGTATTTGCATGTTGTAGTATTGTATCTCGATTAATCACAAAAAATGTATTATGCTATTGCCCATAATTTTATTCAAATGTAAGAATGAGATAGAAACAGGAACATATTTTTGACACAGATAATACATTTAGATGGCGTTCGGGAACGTGTTTGAATTTTTTTTCTCACTGCATAGCTCCCTAGCATATTAGTAACGGTTGATGATCAGTTTAGAAAAGAAAAAAGAGTGAGAGCATAGTACATGCACAGTATGTACAGTGCTCACTTTTTTTCTTTTATTCTACTCTATACTTTATATGTATTGGTTTGATGTCACTCACACCACAATCGACAACAAAATATATCACATATGAAACAATACTACTACTTTCAGTTGCATCTGATCGATCATAGCATTCAGATGCGTTTTTCATATGCATCGTATATTTTCTCTTTTCGAAAGAGAGAAAGGAGGGAAAGAGATAGAATCATTCGAATGTATATTAAAACAATAGTACACTCAGAACGATTACAACAACAAAATACATGACAACGAGGTCCGTTGCCATATTAGTCTCGGTTGATGTAGCCCATATGTATGCTATGTATGCTCCTCCTTTATGTGTGTATGTGTGAATATGTGTTCACACATACACTATATGTGTATACGTGTACACTAATACTTAAAAATGACCCTTAAACCGCCATAAGTAAACTACTAATGTCTTTATTAATGGATTTTCATCATTTTTATACGTGCAATGTTAATGGATTGAAGACAAAAGTTCCGGAATTTTTTTCAAATATACTTGTTATTGATTTCAAAGTTTATTTGCTTTGTGAAACACATTTGGATGATATCATCAATAATAGCGAAATTTTCCCAATTGACTTTGATGTTTTTCGTTGTGATCGATCAGAAAATACAGAGAGAGATTATATTATAAAGAAATTGCATGGTGGTGGAGTTTTGATTGCCACTCATAAGTCATTGAATGGTCAGCTAATTTTTGATGGTGAAATGTATGGTGCTGAAATTATATGTGTTAGTGTTCGCATTGATCATAAAAAGTTTTATTTGGTTGAGTTGTATATTAGACCTGATTCACCATTTATGATTTTTATGAATATTGTTAATGCTTTGAAATCCTTATTCATCAATTGTACCAGAGATGGTTCCATTATTGTATCTGGATTTTCTAATGACAATGGTAAAATGTTGGATTTGGTTTGGACCAACGATCCTGATTTAATATACTGCTTAAGTAGTGATGCCTTTTTGATAAATGCTGAAGTGCATCATAAACCAATTGAGATTGTCATTTTTGGATGTCGGAATGATAGTAATAGACATAATGGATCCAATCTTACTTCATATCTTGATTTTAGAATTCAAATTATGAAGTAATCAATGATTATTTCGATAATATTGATTGGAATTTGTTGTTGTCTGGCGACTTTCTTGATGATAATTTGAATAATTTTTATTCTTGCGTCAATGGTGCAATTGATATGCATATAAAAATTAAAAACAGAATTGTCTCAAAACATCCAAAATGGTTTGATTCTAACTTGATTAATTTGAAAATTAAATTAAATAAATTGCGTAAAAGGAGACATAATTCTTTGGATGATGATCATTTTTTTAAGACTGCTCGTACAGAATATAATCGTTTTTCTCGTTTGGCATATAGTAATTATAAAGTCAGGATGGAAGAACTGATTACTGCTGATCCAATGGAATTTTTCAAGCATGTTAATGCTATTAGAAAAACCACCAATGACCTGCCTAACGAAGTGTATTATGGCAATCGGAAATCTTGTAATGGTGGTGAAATTGCGAATCTTTTTGCTGATTTTTTTGCATCTGCATATACTAAACATTTAAGTTTGTCTAATTTATGCAATGTTGGCAGTTTTAAGGAAGTAGAGAATATGTGTCAACATATACCAATGGTTATTATTGATGATAATATAATTTTTCAACAAGTTATGGAACTGCCAAAAAATTTAGTATCTGGTCCTGATGGTTTACTTAATTTATTTATTAAGAAATGTATTATTTCTTTAATCAAGCCAATTTCTATATTTCTTCAGGAGTCGCTTGGTTCAGCTTATGTTCCTGATATATGGAAATCTTCTTTTGTTAAACCAATTTTCAAAAATCGAGAAACAATGTGGAAAATTATAGGGGTGTTGCTTTGCAAAATGTAATTCCAAAGATTTTGGATTCTATAATTGCGAAACATTTGAATTTCCATATCAAAAATTTAATTGATCCAAGTCAACATGGTTTTATAAGGGGAAGATCAACCATTACAAATTTGGTAGAATTTACTTCTCAGACCTTGAATGAGTTGAGACCTCATGATCAAACAGATGCAATTTACATTGATGTTGCTAAAGCATTTGATTCTGTAAATGTAGATCTTCTGATGCACAAATTGGATATTATGGGTTGGATATTACTTTTGGGTTGGATTACATCTTATATGAATGGTAGAAGTCAGATTGTTAAAGTTGATAAATTTAAATCAAATCCAATCAGTGGTTTCATCAGGTACAGGTCAGGGTTACCCTATTGCAGCAACTATGTTCATATTGTTTGTTGCTGATCTGCCATTTTTTTGTGTTGATTCGACTATTCTTTTATTTGCGGATGATGTAAGACTTCCTCACCACATAAATTCAATTGATGATTGTTATGTTCTTCAAGAAAGTTTGAATAATGTTGTTACATTTTTTGAATTGAATCAATTGAGATTGAATGTAAAAAAGACAAAAAGAATTATATTTCATAGATTTGGTATATTTATTGACTATAATTATTCCGTTGGTGGTGAGTCCGCAATTGAGAGAGTTGACAAAATTAAGGATCTTGGTATAATTTTGGACGAGAAACTTAATTTCAAAGCTCACATCGAATTTGTGATAGCCAAGGCTAAATCAAGACTGGCATGGATCAAACGTTTTGCAAGGGAGTTCAATAACCCTTATACAATTAACATTTTATTTTTTAGTTTTGTCATTCCAATTCTAGAATTGGCCACATATCTCAAGTATGGAACACTCGCAATTTGGGACAAATAAGACGAATTGAATCTATACAGAAACAGTTTTTGCTCTATGTATTGAGGAAGTTCGATTGGGGCAATAGTTTTCACCTTCCGAAATATGAGCATAGGTTGCTGCTACTTCAGATATTTTCCGTGACAAATCGTAGGAAGATTGCCCAAGTGATATTCATCCTGAAATTGATCAAGGGAGAAATATGTTCGGATGTTCTTTTGGAAAAGATTCAATTCAGGATTCCTTATCATTCTGTCAGGAATATCCAATTTTTGAGAATTCATTCCGTCAATCATGGTTATCAAAAGTATATGCCATTTTATTTTTTAATTGAAACGTTTAACAATTGTTATAATGAAAAAAGTCCACTTTCAAACCAGTTGGTTATTGACTTCAATGTCAGTTCTGATGTGATTAAAAAAAAAATTGAATGAATTGTTTAAATTTATGGATTAATCATTGTTGTTCCATATGATCTTGATACTACAGTTTGACAATCACAGTGACTTGCTTCGAAATCGTTAGGATTGGCATTTGATTGTTGAATCGATGCAGTTTTTGAGTAATTTTAAATTTATAAATTAAAATTGTAAATTTTGAATGCTTTTTTGAATAAACCACCTTTGGCGAAGAAACGCTGTTTGGTGCCGTAATTAATAATAATAATAATAATAATAATGAATCTTAAAAAAACAAAAATAATAATATTTCATCGCTTTGGTAATGTGACTGATTTTAATTACAGTATTGGTGATTCAGTAATTGAAAGAGTTGATCAAATTAAGGATCTTGGTGTTATTTTGGACGAGAAACTTAATTTCAAAGCTCATATTGAATCCATGATAGCCAGAGCTAGATCCAGATTGGCTTGGATCAAGCGTTTTGCACGTGAATTTAATGACCATTATACAATGAAAATATTATTTTTTAGTTTCGTTGTTCCTATTTTAGAATATGGATCTCAGGTATGGAATTCACACAATATAGGACAGTCGAAACGAATTGAATCTGTTCAAAAACAATTTTTGCTGTATGCTTTAAGAAGATTCAGATGAGGAGATGGATTTCACCTTCCGAAGTATGAACATAGATTGCTTCGACTACAAATGATTACTTTGGAAAATCGCAGAAAAATTTTATATATTAACATATTATTAATGTTATATATTAATTACTTCTAGTTTTGCCGATTGGACTTTGAGTGAGTATGGTATAAAAAATGTTGTATTTTAAATTTGTCTCGATCTATATTAAGAGTTTTTAATTTTTATTTCTTACTTAGTTTTTAATTTGTATTTCGTATACTTGAATATATTTAATAAATAAAATCACTCTTATTTTACTTACATCATTAAAACGGAAACACTCTACTCCACGATTTTTAGCACGTTGTATTGTTGCCGAACGTATAGTATTAGTAATAGTGATTAAACGTCTTAAGCCTCGTGGAGCCTTATCAAGTATCATGTTGGCTTTTTTATCATCTTCCACGATGACAGTTGACATATCTGTTTGCTTTATTATGAAAGCGCATGCATCTGGTCCAAGTGTATCATACAGAGCTACAACTACAAGTGAATAGCAATAAGCACCTTGTTCAAATAAAGTCCATTCGGGTCGATTTTGAGAATAAATTCCAACTAAGTCATGAGATCGTACACCAAGACTTACAAGTCCACATCCGAAATTTCGTGCTTTCAGCAATGTTTCGTTGAAGTTCATCCACTGAAAAATAAGGCAGAGAGCTGAATATAAATAAATCAAGGACTGTTTTAAAGTGTAGTTCTTTGTTGCAGTACTGATTTCAAAAATGTAGTTCTAAAAATTTAAAAATGCAGTTATGTATGGTTATCAAAAATATTAAGATGTACATCTTGTTGCAGAGTGTTTTTGTATCTCCAATACATTTTTCATTTAAGAGAATAATAATATAATATGGTAATAAAATATCTCGAATGTCATGCATTTTATAAAATAAAGGTAAACACGAGTTAACAACATCGGAATTCCTTATATAGTTTATTTTATTTATTATTACGGCACCAAACAGCGTTTCTTCGCCAAAGGTGAATCCTGAATTGAATCTTTTCAAAAGAACATGCGAACTTATTTCACCCTTCAGTTTTAGGACGAACATTACTTGAGCAATCTTCCTACAATTCTCTAGGGAAATCATCTGAAGTAACAGCAATCTATGCTCATATTTCGGAAGATGAAAAGCATTGCCCCATTTGAACTTCCTCAAGGCATATAGTAAAAACTGTTTCTGGATAGATTCAATTCGTCTTATTTGACCCAAATTGCGAGAGTTCCATACCTGAGAACTATATTCTAGGATTGGAATGACAAATTTAAAGGGTCATTGAATTCTCTTGCAAAATGTTTGATCCATGCCAGTATTGATTTAGCTCTGGAGAACATAAATTAAATGTGAGCTTTGAAATTAAGTTTCTCGTACACAATTATACCAAGAACTTTAATTTTGTCAACTCTCTCAATTGCAGAATCACCAACGATATAATTGAAGTCAAGAAAATTACCAAAGCGATTGAATATCATCCTTTTTGTCTTTTTTACTTCAATCTCAATTGATCCAAATCAAAACATTTAACAACATTGTTCAAACTTTTCTGAAAAACATAACAATCATCTTATTTTATGTGGTGAGAAAGTTCATAATATTAGTTATTAGTTTCCGCCAATATAAGAATCGCCGAATCGCCAAAAAAAAATGCAGCATCAAACAATATAAATAACGTTGCAGCAATAGGATAACCTTGACCAGTACCTGATGAGACCACAATTGGATTTGATTTAAATGTATCAATTTACAGTTTGATTTATGCTATTCATATAAGATGCAACCCAAACCAAAACATGAGAGTCCAGACCCATAATATTCAATTTGTGCATCAAAAGATCCACATTTACCAAGGCGATGAAATGAGGTGCTTACTACGCGCCGGGATGTGCTCGCGGTAGCACAAATATGTGTTCTCAGGGGTACAAACGGGTGTGTAGTAGGCACTACGTGCACCTCGTTTCATTACCATGAGATTTACAGATTCAAATACTATTTAGCAACATCAATTTAAATTGTATCATTTTGATCATGAGGTCTCAACTCTTTCAAGGTCTGAGAAGTAAATTCCACCAAATTTGTAATGGTCGATCTTCCCCCACATAAAACCACGTTGATTTGGATCAATTACATTTTTGATAAGGAAATTCAACTGTTTTGCAATTAAAGCAAGGCGATGAAACGAGGTGTACGTAGTGCATACTACGCGCCCGAATGTGCTGTCGGTAGCACAAATATGTGTTCTCAGTGGTACAAACGGACGCGTAGTAGGCACTACGTGCACTTCGTTTCATCGCCATGAATTAAAGAATCCAAAATCTTTGGAATTACATTTTGCAAAGCAACAACTCTGTAATTTTCCACATTGTTTCTTGATCCATTTTTGAAAATTGGCTTAACAAAAGAAGATTTCCATATATCAGGAACATAAGCCGAGCGACTCCTGAAGTAATATAGAAATTGTCTTGATTAAAGAAATAATACATTTCTTAATAAACAAATTGGGTAAACCAACAGGACCAGATACCAAATTTTTTGGCAGGTCCATAACTTGTTGAAAAATAACATTATCATCAATAATAACTTTTGGGATATTTCGACACATATTCTATTTCTTTAAAACTGCTGACATTGAAAAAATCAGACAAACCCAAATGTTGAGTACGATTTTGAAAATATGGAAATTGTTTTTGAAATTAATCAAGTTAGAATCAAACCATTTTGGATGTGTTGAGACAATTCTTTTTTTTTTTATTTTTATATGCATATCAATCGCACCATTGACGCAAGAAATAAAACTATTCAAATTATGATCAAGTGAGTTACCAAACAACAACAATTTCCAATCAACATTATCAAAATAAACATTAATCACATTCGTATTTCTAAAATCAAGATATGATGTAAGATTGGAATTATTCCGTCTATTATTATCAATCCGACTTCCAAAAATGACAATGTCAATTGTTTAAACAATTCCTTCCTTGAACAAGCATTGAATGGATAGGAAATATTCGGATTATCAACGTCATTCGAAGTTTATAATTACTCAGGTAAATTAAAATCACCAGATACAATAATGGAACCAGCATAGGTAGAATTGATGAATAAGGATTTCAAAGCCTTGACAATATTCTCAAAAATCACAAATGGTGAATTTTTTTTCTAATATACAATTCAATCAAATAATACTTTAATAACACTAACACATGATTTCAGCACCATACACGATCAATACTCCACCACCATGCGATTTCTTAAGCGATCTTTCTCTGTATGTTCTGATCGATCACAACAAAAAACATCAGTCAATTGGGAAAATTTCACTATTATTGATGGTATCGTCCAAACGTGTTTCACAAAGCAAATAAACTTTGAAATCATTAACAAGTATATTTGAAAAAAATTCCGGAACCTTAAAGACTTTAAAGACAAATCCATTAACATTGCATGTATTAAAATGATAAAACATTCATTAATAAAGACATTGAGTCATTGGATTGTACAAAGGTTGGTGCATTTGGAACAGTGCAAATCTGGCTCAGTGACTTAACTCCCCAGGCGGTCGGGTGGGCGGACGGACGCACACTAAAAATGTGTAGTGTCATAACTACCCAAACGGGCGGGCGGGCAGTCAAATTTTTTTTAAATACTCAGTGTCAGCAGCTATCAATTTCAAAAACTTTGCTATGAAATTTCACGCTTATTGATTTGATCAAGCCAGTAGTTTTGAACGAAGTAGGTGGGATAAATGTATCATTAATCCTATAAGTATTCACAATTTTTTAAGCTTTTGTAACCAGCTCATGACAGTATATAAAAAATAAGTGACTGTTCAAACACACCACAACAGGATGTTATTATAATTTGAAAATCCTTCTATGAATAAAAGGTCTTGTAAGACGTACTTTTCCGCACTGGTGTCCACAACATTTCTTTTTTTCGTTTTCAGAGTTTGAAAAATGGTTGAATTAATCATTTAAAATAAATCAAGGAATACAAATGATTAACACTCAAAAATGAATTAAAAAATGATTATTCAAATGATTTATGATTTTTTTTTGATTTATTCAATCAATTTTTTTGATTGCCTACTGATTTTTGAAAACATTGAATTTTTGTGTGTGAACCACACATTATTTTATATTGACAGAGATGTCATTTACTTGATAAGATGTAAAAGTGCGCGTGCGAATGTCAGGTTAGGACAAATTTTTTGTTGCATAAGATGAAAAAATGTTTTCCGTTGACATTAATTCTTACAAATTTTATATTTTTGGCAATAATTGCAGTCACTCCATTCATTTGTAGAAAAATGTGTGATAATAAAAAAATCAATAACGTAAAATCACTGAAAATCGTAAAAGTTTTTCCAGTTTCAACATTAGCTTCACTTAAACGCAAACACGCTACTTTGGACAAGAAGGTATGTTTTTCATCAATTGTATATTTTTCTATATGTCGGGCTGAGAGTAAAAACGGTTATAGTGATCTTACCTCCTGCTCACTCTCACAGATATATCCATAAGCGTGAGCAGGAGGTAAGCTCACTTTAACCGTTTTTACTCTCAGCCCGACATATCTAGTTCTTTTTGTTTACTTCGTGTGAGCATTAGTATATTTTTTCTATCTTCAATATCTATTAGTTCTTCTATTGATAGTGGTTCAATTCTTGATAATGCATCAGCTTCTGAATTCATAGGACCTGGACGATATAATATCTTGAAATTATAATCCATAAGTTCGTGTATCGTTTATTTAAACTGCAGTATTTTTTTTTTTGATTTTTAAATAATTATT
Organism: Resseliella maxima; assembly: GCA_029041755.1. NCBI lineage: Eukaryota > Metazoa > Arthropoda > Insecta > Diptera > Cecidomyiidae > Resseliella > Resseliella maxima. The sequence continues at coordinate 20,691 of JAQOWM010000145.1, read as the reverse complement.
CGATTTAATTTTTACATAAATTTAGCATTTCTGCAAAATTAAAAAACTAATTCATAGGGAATCATGAAGTTTACTCTTGAAAGTGATTTTGATTTCAATTATTTGTGATTTTCCAAGAAGTATTATTTTTTGTTGTTGTTAATATGTCACTATCGAATTTGCATTGCTGTGTCACTAGTATGTGCCAAGGTTTGACCTATTGTGGTCTTTATCTGAAGTGCAAATTTTGTAAAAATCAAATATTTATTCAATGCATGAGACAAAGAGAAGAGAAAGTTAAAAAACTACTTGAATATTTTGGGTTAGCGAGAAGATTTGAGGATGGAACATGGGGAGTTGTGAAACCAGATAATGATAATAGTGAGAATCTGAAATTTTTCAATTATATTTTCAATGAAAATTCGCCATTTGCCGTGTCATGTGAAGTTTGCAATTTCAATATAAATAATAAAAGAAAAATTGATGCAGAATTGAATACGGAGCAATTCCATAATACGTGTAGTGAAATAAATGATGACGACTCAATGAATGTTGCTGGTACAGCACTAATAATGATCCGACTGAAAGTCATGCTGAGTTTAGTCAAAATAATGACATTGGAGATTCAATGTTATTGAAAAATATTTCATCTCGGCTAAAGGTTTTGAACAATGGCTGATTACATTCTATACACTTCTGTGTATTTAGGTGTGAACTCTCCCTGTACAACGCCATCTCAACGGATGGAAATTGAACGATTTGCGAATATTTTTCTCAATTTAACACTTATTTTCCCATGTTAATTTCAAATCAAAGTAAATGAAAAAAAAAAACTGTAAAACAGGTAAAACATCATAATAATATATTGATATTATGAATGAAAAAAAAAACAAAAAATACATAAATCAATAAAATAATCCTAAAATATTTCTATTGTTTATATCAATTTGCCTTCTCTACACGTTCGTCACAAATTTCACAAATGATTTAAGTGATGACAGCGGATGACAGCCGTCAAACTAAGTTTACTTCAAATGCAATGTTTACATTTTTCATGAAAAAAAAACATAACCTCAACAACCTGTGTATCGCAACGCAAGAAATATGATGAAAAAAGAAAATGAAATTTACAATATGATTCAATTCATTGAACTTTCAATTATTTCTGTTTTGCAGGTGTACGTTCATTTTCCTGACGAAACTGGTGACCATTAGCAACGTTTATTAAAGAAAAAAAAAAACGTTGATCAAACAAAATATTTCAAAGACAACTTCCAAATTAAAAACATTCTTTTGTTATAAAGATTAGAATAATTTGTTTATTTTTACATGTTTCCGAACATCTGTCAAAAATTTTTCTTTGTCTCTTTCATGAATAAAACTTTTTTTTTTTTTTTTTTGAAATTGATCTAGATTATTTAGATTTTTGATTGTTTTTAAGGAAATTTTTTTGCACTTAAATTTTTTGTTTTTTGTTTTTTTTTTAGTACAATTAATGAGTTTAATGTAGGCATTCCAGATGACCCGGATCTGTCCGGGTTTATCAGGATTTTTGATACCTGAACCGGACGAAAATCAGTCCGGCCCGGATCACCAGATTTTAGCAAAAAAATCAGGACTTTTAGGATTTTTAGGCCGAAATTTCGTGTTTTTTTCTATTTTCACTTGAAATTCTAGAAAAAAAATGAAATTTGTGAAAAAATCAATACATCAATATCAAAAATTTGCTGAAAATATTCACGATGAATAGCATACATTTCTCATATAATGCTACTGTATTCATATGGTAGTTATTTGGGCAGTCATTTGTTTTGAAAACAAATTTGTTTATATGAAAACCGTTCAGCATCAAAATTTTTGATTTTTTTTTTCGATTTTCTTTCGATTTTTTTTCCATTTTTTTTTATTTTGCTTGAAAAAACCCGGATTTTTACCCGGATTTTCAAATGAGAAAATGTAGGATAAACACCCGGATTTTTGCGAAAAATGCCCGGATAAAACCCGGCGGACCGCCGAAAAAAAAAATCTGGAATGCCTAGTTTAATGTAATATCATTGATTTGAATGAATGATGACTTTAGTTTGGAACATAGTTTATATGGGAAAATGTTATAAACAAGTTAATTTTCATTTTTTTTGGACAGCACTGCTCTATGACATTGTATGAGTGAATTATAAGAAATGAAAAAAGCAAAATGTTTCCATACTAAATGTTTAACTATTTTTATTGTGAAATTTGAAATATCAACTCATGCATTTTTCATTATAAAATTTCAAAGATTTTAGTTTTTGATAAAAATTTCAGATTTGTAAATTATATGAACAAGAAATAAACATTTTCGCAAAACAAAAAAACAGAAAAAATCTCAAGTAACTTATTTCGTTCAATATTTTCCTTATCAACAACATTTGGATCTTTACAGTACGTAACGCCAATCATAAGACTATTTGCTAGGATGCGTTCATGATAATTTTATGCTTTTTCACATTCTAAACTTGATGCAAAGCGTAAATGCACCCAATTACCACTTTGTGGTGGAAAGATTTTTTCCAAAATTGTACCGCATTGTGCAAAATGTGTTAGAATCATTGATGTAGCAGCTGGTGAAAATCCATAAACTGTAATCCAATGTATTGTTGATCGCGATAATGTTGGTAATTTCTTTCATTCTTTTTGGCCGTTTTATCATTAAGTGTCACTGTCGCTGCTGTCACATTGAGAAACATGAACGATTTGCAATTGAATTTATAGAATCATATGGCCGTTTTCATCCAATTAATGAAACAATTGATGTACAGAATGTTTTACAAATCATTTGGAACATGCTTGTACTTGAATATTCCTATTAAGAATGTAACCAATGTAACACAATTTTAAGCAGTGGCTCATTTTTTTTTTGTTTTTTAAGAAATTATTTAATACAGAAATATGTTTGAATTTTCATTAAATATTTATTATAATTTAAATTATTATTAAACCGATTGTGTATATAAAATTAGCAAATTATTTATTGATTGAAACAACATTGAATTGAAATGAATTATATTGAATCGTATTTGTTTTGTATTTGAACGAATTAATTTTGAAATGATAAATGTAACACATTATGTGAAAATAAATTTGACAAACATTTAGTCAGATTGATCTCTGATATTAATAAAATTACTGTAACAACAATAGAGGACGCTTGACAAGGGTGTATAAATCAATTTCATAACATATTCACTGAAAACCATACTGATTTCACTATTCAAATATTTTGAATCGGAAAATTCATCATGAAAATGCATAATTATACGAGTTTGTTTCGAAATTCATTGGATTTTCTTGAATATTTTTTTTAAAAATTCTCACCTTTTGCTGTAATAATATTGCTGCTTTGAACATCAACCGGTTTAAATTTGTTTTTGTAAGTTTGATCAATGAATTTTATCTTAACTGGTGCATTGAAAAAATGAATAACAGTAATTCCAATTGAAACATTTAGTTTTATTCAAATTATTTTATTTAGTTTGCTTTATGAAAAAGTGTAAACAATGTGTTTGTCACATACTTAATTTGACAGCGTTTGACAGTATCAAGCTGTGGAGATTTGTTTTGAAATTTCGGGAAATTCATGCAGATGCCGTAAGCAACTGAAGTTTGTCATTGTTATTTAGTATAATCAGGCTTTGGTTTTGAAGAACTTAAATGAAGTACCAAAACCATTCAATGGAGTTTACATGATTCATATTTTGAGGTTTGTATATGGTTCCAAGCCAGATGATGTAAAGAAAATTATCATTGAAAAGACCAAATTACTTGATAACGCATTTTCCAATGAGATGTTAAATTTCCACAAGCGAAGTAGAGACGCAGGCAAGTTTGTTTCTTGTAAAGTTTTGACATTAACAGAGGAATGTTCAAGGATAATTTGTAATCCTGAAATTTGTGGTCCTGAATTCTCTGTGAAACCTTTTATAATGAAGGATAGAAAAAAGATGAATAAGAACAAATCTCAATTGAGTAATAAAAACAATAAAACAAATGCTAAACAGAATAATTCTCGCAGAAATAACACTGTACAACAAAATGAAAAAAATTTCATAATGATAGACTTTTCTCGCCGGAATCTGAAAATAGATCGAAAATCATTATATACGTGTCTCGGCGTTTTGCTGGGAGACTACTTTTTTTCATACAACACCTCACTTGGTAGTTTTTTCGGCTCAGGCCAATTTTGCCGTGATATCATACATAAATGAATGCAAATTTGAGCATATACATGTGGGAATTCGGTTTTGGTGTCTGTGGACGAATTGTAGAGAAAATTATGGAGAACATTTCATCTCAAGTGACCGACCCCCCATCTCCTCCCCCCACCCCCCATTTTCCTTAAAATGTCGAAAAAACACGATTTTTCTCATTTTTTCAAAATCAATTCCAAACTATTGACTTGTTCAATCACGTATCTTCAACAAAAATGTATCCAGCGTAATGAATAATCATTTTGCTTAATATTTTCAATCAAAAACATACTTTTTCCGGATTTTCATTTTCAAAAATCACAAAAATTACATTGAAAAGTGTAAAAATACATTCATTTTAAATCCAATGCTGTGTTTTTTTATTCAAAGATAAATTGATTATAATGTATTATAAATAAAATGCATTTTTGTCAAAATTTGAAACATTAAAAGCAAGAATATCCGTTTCATAATTAAAAAATTACAACGTTTAAATTTCAAATTAATTCATCACAATTCCGGTAGAGGTACTGCTTGTGTTTATCTTTTTGACATTTGCATCCAACCAAAAAAAGTTCATTGCTGTTGTCAAAGTGACTTACACAATCGATTGTCGCTGTTGTCGATTGCGATATCCAGTAATTTTGACCCCAGGCGCTAGCACGTGCGATTGTTTCAATTCGCGAGCCAGAATTTCTGCATATCTTTGTGACAGATGCATCTTACGAACAATGCGATCTAAATGTGCCTGTGATATAAGTGATGGCATTCCGTCATCATCATCAATTTCAAAAGTTGGATCATTTATATGGCTTGCACCACTGGTACCACTTGCCGTATACAAAGTTGCGAACGTCGGTGATATTTCTTCTGGATGCTTTGGCACTGGATGCTCTTCGTCATGTGGAATTGGTCGTATCGCACCCGCAACACCTTTGTATACAAATTTTCTCTTTACTTTTGAATTTATTCGTGTAAATGGGTTTTGGCAAACATAACAATTTTCACGATTATGTACGTAGTCTGGTTCACGCGACAACAGCAATGAACTTTTTTTGGTTGGATGCCAAACGGATATTCTTGCTTTTAATGTTTCAAATTTTGACAAAAATGCATTTTATTTATAATACATTATAATCAATTTATCTTTGAATAAAAAAACCCAGCATTGGATTTAAAATGAATGTATTTTTACACTTTTCAATGTAATTTTTGTGATTTTTGAAAATGAAAATCCGGAAAAAAATATGTTTTTGATTGAAAATATTAAGCAAAATGATTATTCATTACGCTGGATACATTTTTGTTGAAGATACGTGATTGAACAAGTCAATAGTTTGGAATTGATTTTGAAAAAATGAGAAAAATCGTGTTTTTTCGACATTTTAAGGAAAATGGGGGGTGGGGGGAGGAGATGGGGGGGGGGGGGGTCGATCACTTGAGATGAAATGTTCTCCATAATTTTCTCTACAATTCGTCCACAGACACCAAAACCGAATTCCCACATGTATATGCTCAAATTTGCATTCATTTATGAATGATATCACGGCAAAATTGGCCTGAGCCGAAAAAACTACCAAGTGAGGTGTTGTATGAAAAAAAGTAGTCTCCCAGCAAAACGCCGAGACACGTATATAATGATTTTCGATCTGTTTTCAGATTCCGGCGAGAAAAGTCTATCATTATGATCACTGTTGCACAGTGTAATCCGTCTGATTGTCAAAATAAGAATGAAAAAACCAAACGAAATGTTGGAAAATATAATAATAAGCCCGAACAGACTTTGTTAATTCTCGTCGGAAATTTCATAACAATGTTCGAAATAACAATCGTTCTAACAATAATGTTGTGAATAATGTTCATATACAACACATAAACAACGTCAACAACAACAACAATCATCTCAAAGATTTCAACAGCCTAACAGGAATTGGCGGCGCTCACATCATCCAAGACAGCCTCAATATATAGAACATTTGTCACAAAATCAAGCACAACCAAATTTGAATGGATATCCTTTTTGGAATCAACTCTATCACCATCCATTCTCAAACCCTCCTCAGTATTATCAATTTATGAATCAGGCTCAGTTTTTCTCGAATATGATGCCATTCCAGATGTATCAACCGTTTTACCGTTATTGAATGCACCTGTTACTCATGTGAAGGATGTGAAGTTTAACATTTTCTCATGTAATGTCAATGGTTTGAAATCTAAGATTCCTGAATTTTATGCGAGTATATTGATAAACAATTTCAAAATTTATTTGTTATGTGAGACTCATTTGGATAGCACCATCAATAATGTTGACATTTTCCCAAATACTTATGACGTATTTCGATGTGATAGAAACTTTTAAGAAAGTTCGTGGAGGTGGTGTTTTGATAGCCACTCATAAATCATTGAATGGAAAATTAGTATTTGATGGAGAGTTATATTTGAAATTTTTGAAAATATTGTTAATGCTTTAAAATTTTTATTCGAGAAAGACAATTATGAAGATTCGATTTTAATATCGGGTGACTTTAATCTTCCGAATCTTTTATGGATCTCGAATGATGTTGACAATCCAAATATTTCGTATCCAATTAACGCGTGTTCCAGAAAGGAGTTACTGATGTTGGATTCCTTTCATGATTTTGGTTTATCACAAATTAATCGTTTTTCGAATAACAATGGTAATATGTTGAATTTAATTTGGACAAATGATCCTGATCTGTTTTTTTGCTTGGAAAGTCAAACCAATTTGGTCAACACTAAGATCCATCATAATCCTATTGAAATTGTTATTTCTAATTGTAATTTGAATATCGAAGGTGAACTTGGTCATGGCTCATATATGGATTTTAGAAATGCAAACTATGATGCAATAAATGGTTGTTTTTCTGATATTGATTGGAATCCATTGTTTTCTGATGATTCCTTGGATTGCAATTTGCAGAATGTTTATTCTTGTGTTAATAATGTTATTAATACTCATGTAATTTTGAAAAGTAAAAGAATATCAAATCATCCCAAATGGTTTGACTCACATTTGATTAACTTAAAGAACCGTGTGAGCAAATTGTTAAAAAAGAGACATGATTCAATAGATAATTTCAAAAAAGCTCGAGCGGAATATAAATGTTATTCTCATATTTCCTACAACAATTACAAATTAGAATTGGAGGAACTTATAGCTAGTGATCCAATGGAATTTTTCAAGCATGTAAATGTGATTAGGAAAACTGTCAATGAATTACCTAATGAAATGCATTATAATAATCGGAAGTCATTCAATGGTATTGATAAAGCTAATCTATTTGCTGAATTTTTTGGTTCCGCTTATACTAAACATGATTCACAACCAATTGAAATCTACAATGTTGATAACTTTAAAGTAACTGAAAATTTGTGTCAAAATATTCCAAATATTAATATTGATGAGAATATTATTTTGAAGCAGGTTTTGGAATTGCCGAATAATTTAATTTCTGGTCCTGATGGTTTATTAAAATTGTTTGTTAAAAAATTCGTTAACACATTAATTAAACCAATTACAATGTTATTGAAGAAATCACTTAGAATTTCTCATGTTCCAAATTTGTGGAAGACTTCCAATGTAAAGCCAATTTATAAAAGTGGTTCAAGGAATGATATTGAAAATTATAGGGGGTTGCCTTACAAAATGTGATTCCAAAACTGTCGGATTCAATAATTGCCAATCACCTTAATTTTCATTTAAAGATTTTAATTGATTCCAGCCAACATGGTTTTGTGAGAGGAAGATCGACTGTTACTAATTTGGTTGAATTCACTTCTCAAACATTGAGTGAATTAAAGCCTCACAATCAAACTGATGCAGTCTATATTGATGTTGTTAAGGCTTTTGATTCCGTAAATGTTGCTCTTCTGATAAACAAATTGAACATCATGGGTCTGAATACTCAACTTTTAGGTTGGATTGAGTCATATATGAGTAATAGAAAACAAATTGTTAAAATCAATGACATTTTATCAAATCCAATGTTATGAACTCTCGTTTTTTCTCTAATTTTATGATCGCGATTAATCGTTCATTGGATTTCCGGTCTTTCGTTTAAAAAATGCTCTTCTTCTCTTATATTTAGTGAAAATTGACTTACAAAATAGAAATTAATTAAACATTTCTTTATCTCGCACGGCTGGATTTCGGGTCCGTTATTCGCATCGAAATCGTTCCTTATAAAATACGATCCAACGACGTCGAGGTTCGGGTCCGTTTTACGCATCGAACTTGTTTTGGTATTCCAGCGACGAATTTATTCCATGTAATTACTCACACGTGGTTTTAGTCTTCACTCTGCAAGCAAATTTCACTATTCCAGTTTGTGATAATCTGTTTTCTGGATTTTCTGTTTTGTTTTAGTACAGAAATCTCCAAAAATTTATATCTAATTTAAGTGGGATAGCTATTGCCACAACATAACTTATGTAAAATTGGTGTTGTGAAACGAGAGAAATAAAAGTGCAATTTAATTTAACAAAACTACTTTATTTCAATTATTATCTCCCGAATTACATCTATTCCATTTCATGGTCTGAAGAGAAGAGAGCGTGCACACACCACGTTTTTCTATTCTTTGCTCGCAATTTACATTTTCTAGCAAGAATAAATTTTACGCGTGACGCCATCTATTTTTTTATAGTTATATCTAAAACTAAATTAGACAAGATTTCCTTATTGTATACACACATTTGACATCTCAATACAATCCAGTTGTTTGTTTATGTCTTGTGTCTTTATACATATTTTAATTTCATTTGATGTCATTTCATTTTTTTTTTTCTTTTTATTGAAACCAGAACACCAATCATTGTCTCATCAGGCACGAGTCAGGGATACCCTATTGCTGCTTATTTATATTGTTTGTGGTAGATCTTCCTTACTTTTGTGGAAACTCATCTATTCTCTCATTTTCAGATGATGTAAGGCTTTCTCACCACATATATTCTATTGATGATTGTTTTATTTTTCAAGAAGATCTAAACAATGTGGTAAAGTATTTTGAAACAAATCACTTGAAATTAAATGTTAAGAAGACTAAAATATGATATTCCATCGCTTTGGAGATGTTATCGATCACAATTACACTATTAATGACTCAATAATTGAAAGAGTCGAACCAATTAAGGATCTTGGTGTGATTTTGGATGAGAAATGTTAGATTTTTGAGTGTTCAGGACACTGTTAATCATGGCTATCAAAAATATATGCCTTTGAGTTTTATGATTGAAACTTTCAACAATTATTATAATATAAAGACACCACTTTTGGATCAATTTGTAATAGACTTCAATGTCAGCTCAAATGTAATAAAAAAGAGATTGAATGAATTGTTCAAGAGGCAGATAGATTGATCACTGTTCTCTATATCTTTGTACGATTCAGTATTGCAGTTAATAATCACAGTGACTTGTTCCGAGATCGTTAGGATTGGCAATAGATTGTTAATCGGTGCAAATGCTGAATCATTTGATTTGTATTTATTATATTGTAAATTTTAATTTATTTATTTTTAATAAACCACCTTTGGCGAAAGAACGCTGTATGGTGCGGAATAATAATAATAAAATTTGGAAACGCTAAAACTACTTCATCGGTTAAAGCTTTTTTAAGAACTTCAAATGATTTTTGTCTTTGTTCATCTCAAATAAGTGGTTGTTCCTTTTTAAGAAGTGATGTTAATGGTTTTGAGATTTTTGAGAAATTTTTCACATATCTTCGGAAGTATGAGCATAGTCCCAAAAAGGACTGTATCTTTTTCACTGTATTAGGTCTTAGATAATTTTTTATAACTTCTATTTTCTTAGAGTTTGCTTTTATTCCATCTTTGGAAATTATGTGTCCTAAATATTCAAATTTCTTGGCGTAAATACACATTTTATCACATTGAGTTGCAAGTTATGTTTCTTCAATTGTTCCATTACTTTAAATAAAATTTCATCATGTTTCTCTTTAGTGTCTGCATAAATTATTACATCATCCATATAGACGAAACTCCCTTGTTAATAAGGTCTACTAAATTTGTATTTATTGCTCTTTGCCAAGTTAGTGGTGCACTTGCCAATCCAAATGGCATTCGTACCCATCTATATTGAAAATTTCTAGCTGTAAAAGAAGTATAGTCCCTAGATCTTTCGTCCACTATAATTTGGTGGAATGCGTTTTTAATATCCAATGTTGTGAAGTAAGAACTTCCGCTCAGACCATTTATGATATCATCATTAATCATTAAAGGAATTGGAAAATTTTGTATTTCCGAGATTTCATTTATTTTTCTATAATCAATAACAAATCTGTAGTCATTCTTGTCTCCATAATCGTCTTTCTTTCCTACGAGGATTGCTGGTGAGTTATAGTTAGATTGACATTTTTCTATAATTCCCTGTCTTTCGAAATCTGTTATCTGATATCTTCCATTATTTTTCTATGAGTTTGTGGTATTCTGTATTGTCTTAAATTGACTATTTTTGTATTTGGAACTATTTTTATTTTATTTCGAATTACGTCTGTTGATCTTAATTTGTCCCCTTCTAGATAAAATTGATATGGAAATTTTCTGCATATTTCCTCTATAGTTTTTCTTTCGTTTCCAGAAAATTTGTCAATGTTTAATTTATTTAAAATGATTTCAGTGCGTGTTGCATTGTTGTTACTATTTATTGTAAATGATTGTGTGTTGTGTACCATGTTTGAATTGACTTTCAAATTATTCCTTTTTTCGAATTCTTGTTTATAAAAAATTGCAGCTTCATGATATTTGTATTCGTTATTTATTTTTGTTTCTTCATTGATATTTAGGCCCAGTAATATTTAATTATGATTTTCATATTCAATTTCATTATTCTTTTCATTTTCAATATGTTCGTTTCCTCTTTCATTATTTCTATTTGTAATTTCATTATTATATTCATTTTCAAAATCAAATTGTTGCAGAAATTCATTTTTTTCTTGTTTATTTCGATACATATTATTATCAGGATAATTCTTCTGATGTATGAATTACAACATGATCTGGGATTATTCAATCTAATGAATCGAATTTAAGAATTTAGATTACATCTAAAACCGGCAAAATTCAAATTTGCTTTTACAGAAATCAAATATCTAGGATTAATCATCAATAAAGAAGGAATTCAATCAGACCCAAATTGTGTAACTTTTACTTACACATTAAAATCCAAAACTTGATATAATCGTTTCGGCCGACGCATCAAATACGCGGGTCTCGGTGGTTCCTTTCAACATATTATGTCCGATTCATCAATCAAATCTTATTTGCTTCAAGAACCCTCCAACCAGCAGAGAAAAATTATCTCCAAATCGAAAAAGAGTGATTAGCACTAATTATGGCTGTCAAAAAATTCCATAAATTAATTTTTGGCCGCAAATTGTTTCTCGAAATAGGTCATAAGCCACTACCAGCAATTTTTGAAATCAAAAAGAGAATACCGATTCATTCCGCAAGTGGACTACAACGTTGGGCAATCACATTACTGCTTACAATTTTGAAATCAAATACATAAGAACTGAATCATCCGCATACATAGATTTCAGAAAAAAATGTGTCCAACCATTTAAATTTATCATATACAAACCAAAAATATATATTAATATAAATTACCAAAAAAATACAATTGTTTAAATAAGTTCAAATAATAAACAAACGTTTAATTAGTGTATTCAACAAAGTAATTAAATTTTGACTGATCGAATCGCATAAAATTGTTGTGAAATTTGATGATACTGAACAAGAAGAAGATTTATATTATTAACGATTTGGATTTTTGTCAATGAAATTCCCAACTTGGGTTTGAAAATGATAATGATTCAGGGAAATTTTTTCTTTCATCTTTTTTCTTTGAAAAATTTGTGTTTAATTTTTTTTTAAAGGAATAGAATAATAGCTATTACTTTAGCTATAACTTCGGTATTTCTTCAATCCTACTACTTTTTCAAAAAAAAGTAATAGTTATTACTGTTCTTATTACACAGTAATAAAATATTAAGTTCGATATTTTTTTCAATCCAGTAATAAAATAATAGGCTGTAATATTTTGTTACTTTTCAATTGTAATAAAACAATAGAATTGTTCAAACAAAAAACTAATAAAGTAATAGGATAATAGGATGCCATATCTTATTTTTTACATCTATACAAATGAGTAATCAAGTTTATGGTTTGGTCGCGCCATCTTTTGAACAATTGAAAAAAACTATTTCACGGAATGAATAATTGGAAATTATTTTCAAGATGTGTACATTTGATAATAAAATTTCTCCTATTAATTTTATCATATTTTCAAATAGATTTAAAATACTTTAATACTAATAGATACTTTTTTTAATTTAATTGTTTGACATTATGTTATATTATTTGTCGTTATTAGAAATTAGAGCTGTCAACGAACGTCCGAACCAAAAACGTTCGACTGTTCGGTATTATGATATTTTTTTGTGTGATTAAATCAAAGCATCGTTTGTTTAGCATTCAAATAGTATAATTTATAAATTTGATTTTTTTACAATCTTGATTGCATTTTATGTACTTTATATTATTAAATAGTTTAATTTTTACGAAAATGATTATAACTATTTCATTTTGAAATAAATAAGTTTTTGATAAATAATTTTCTATAATATACAACCGAATGCACACCGCCAAAAAAGTAATTGAAATAATTGTTTACAAAAATTCTAAAAACATATTTCTTGCCAAAACTAAATCGGAAAGAGTATTTGGAAGCATAGATGATCGTTGAGCTGATAATATTATTCCTGTTTCACTGAATCGGCGCTCAGATGGTGCTGATGAAGCAGTTATTCCAGCAAGAGATAAAAACAAACGAAATAGTTTTGGAAAGGTGTGTCTATTGCCAAACCACCATCCAAGAATGTCAAATTCATTAGGATTTGTTGGAGGTATTTTGGCCTGCAAATATGTTTGTAATTCTGCTATGTAATCATCAGCATTTGAGGAAGATGTTTTGAAATTAGAAAGACCCATGAAATCATCTAGTATTTCTTGATTTGTATTCGCTTGCAGAAGTACATTCAACACTTTCCGTTCGTTCTTCATATTTTTGAATACTGCGATTAATTTCGTTATAAATGCTACTACGTACATCACTGGGAGACTGTGGTATCGATCCACATTTGCTTAACGGCTTATTTTAAATTTGACAGTTGACTGCCATGCGCGCCGTCACCGGACGAATGAATCGATCGGTGACAGCGCATTAATAAGTCAGTCGATTCGAGATGATTGTCCAATAAAGTCAAAATATAACATAAAACCCATTCCGTTCAGTTTCTTGTGTTTCAATAAAATTAGTTTGCAGATGAAAATGGAATCGATATAATGAAATGTAAGTAAAATACTACAAGACATTGCGATATTTTTGAGCAAGGGGTTGAGAACAGTGGCAATTTTATGTATCATTTGTGGCTCGAAATCTGAACAAATTTTTTTCGATGTAATTTCTTCCAGTTATTTTCATAGTTTTAATTATATCTGCATCAGATTCGAGCTCAACCAAATATTTATTCAAACTTATAAAAATGGGCCAAATCATCCACAATGTTGGTTTTTTGTCAGATTCTAAATGATTCGTCCAATCTCTAAACTTCTTAAGAAATTGTGTTACATGTTCCAACTCTTTTTTTTTTTTGTCTGATTTATGTCATTTAAATTAAATTTTGAGAAAAAGATTATTCGTTCATATTCATTTGAAATTGCTTCATTGCAATTTTTGCACTTAAGAACGATACAAAATCGTGTGATTCCTTAAATTATTTGTTGATTTGTCACTTGTGTTTGTCATGAAAAAAAATTATTCAATTAGTTGAACGGAATCAGTTTCGAGATCTTCGATTATGTAGTTAACACAGCTTTTTGTCAATAATACGCCAACGATTTTTCGTCCATCGCCAGTTTTCAATCGAACAACTCTTAACTTTGGCTGGGTGATGCTCTCGTCATTAGTATGGATTTGGTGCTCGATACGTTGCCAAACCGCAAAAATTGAACCGGCCATCAGAAAATGATGTCGTTTGCGAAGACCAAAATCGCAGCCAGCGGCTGAAGTCTTGCACTTTCCCTACCATTTGTGTGCACACATTTTCTCGGACTTTTCATATTGATCATTCCATGGCCATTCGGCTTTTTCTGGTGTCACCTTCTGGTTTTTGTATTTTATGTCTTTCAGAAGCTCGACACGTGGCACCATTTCAATATTTGGCCGATAAATATTCATTTGGATATGGTCAATCGGCATCATGGACGAATGGCCATTGATGTATTTAGCATAAAATGCCATTTTCTTACTTCCCATTTCTTGAAGATAAAAACCTTCATTATCGTCAACGCTTTCGGCGCATTTTTGTTCAGCATGCTCGAATGTGATGCCACGATCAATTTCAAATGTGTGCAATTCGATTGGGGCAATTCCAGTTGCGTGTTTTCGTTGAAATACTTTCGAGTTGATCAACTTAACGTTGTCCGAATTTGCAATATCCATGATTCCCATGTCGTATTTGCCCAATCGTTTGTACTCATCAATTTTGGCGTCCATTATGTCGGTAAAGTATTTGAAAAAATGATTTTGAAGTTTGACTGGCAAACCCAGAATGCGATTCAAGAATTTCGCAATGTCTGTTCGATCCTTTTCATTGATACTTTCCCTTTTGACATGCCTTCAATGTTTTCAAACAAACCAACGCCGATTAATGCGTTCGATAAATCATTGAAAAAATCTCCGATATACTCTCTCGGTGGTAGCAATGAATCGACTGTACCATTTCGATTGATGGCCGAATAAACGGTTCGCAATGCATCTCGGCCATATTTATTTTCGACATTGAATTGCGACAAGTCGCGTGTATCGGTGGCTCGTCGATCGGCATGTGTTAACGCGCCTAAATGTTTTGCAACCGATGCGGCAAATCGACGTTCACCTGCCAAAAAAATGTATTCAGGTGCGCTCATTTGATTGGCACGGGGCGTTCGACCGAATTGCTGAATTGCACGATCGGCCGACCATGGCAATTCCAATGTAATGTGCACACGACGACACGTATTCTTCACACGACGATCACTTTGCAATGAAATTCCATTCGAGGCCGCTTCCGAGATGATGGCAATTAACTTTTCACCATTCATGAAGCAATCTTTTTCCTTCAAATTAAGCGTGTCCAATGCTCCATCAACTTCGCCACTAGATTGATATCGAATACCGTTCTGAGTGCGAATAACGCGACCTTTTCGTCCGGTTAATTCGGCCACTTTTTCCGATCCACCCAATAAATCAATTAAATTGTCCAATGTATTTGTTGGTAACCGATGACCAAGCATCTCGATTTTATTAAGAAGACTCTCTTTCAAGACGCTCAAATGTTGAAAATCCTGACGACGCTTTTCGATTAGCTTCGGATCAAAATTGTCATTAACATCTTTGTCCATTGACTTCATGTCATCATGATCGGAATCATCATCACTGAGTTCATTATCTGAGTCAAGAATAATAGTCGTTTCACTATCTCCACCTGAAGAATCATAATCAGACGAATCTACCGAAAATATTTCGTCATCTGACGAATCAATCACAATGACGTAACCGGAATTGCTTTCCTTTTTTCGTCGTTTTGCAATCGGAGCAGATTTACGACTTGATGAATGAGATAGTTTGCGCTTCGATCTATTCGATGTCATCGATGGCCTTATTCCCTTTTTCTGTCTTCTTTGGGTTATTTTTCTTCATTTTTTTCTCGTCTGATGCCGGACACTGTTTTCGAACCATTGACTCGAACACCGCTTTGGCTGTTGATACAAAATTCGTCAATTGGCCGCATTGCATGTTGAGTTCTTCCAATGTTCGAGCTTCACCAGTTGATTGCAGACCAATCACAACACACTTCTCATTGTTAACAGCTTCTTGAGCTGCTTCTACCGCGTATTTAACTTTCGATGCTTTGCAAAGATATTTGAAAAATCGCTGATGTGCGCTCCAAAATTGGACCCACATGCTTCGTTTATTTATATTTTCCAATTGCGCTAGTTCAGCTGCCTTTT
Source organism: Resseliella maxima (assembly GCA_029041755.1). Lineage (NCBI taxonomy): Eukaryota > Metazoa > Arthropoda > Insecta > Diptera > Cecidomyiidae > Resseliella > Resseliella maxima. Next base: position 4,394 of record JAQOWM010000145.1, on the reverse strand, counting down.
TGAAATTGTTGAACGCCTCAATCCAGAGAGCAACGGAATCGTTGTATATTTCCTCGGATTGTTCATCGAATTTGACTTCTTGAATTTCAAAAGTGAAACCTTTGAAACTAAGCTGACGCGCAATGTACATTCCTCGTAGTTTCATGTCTATTGCCACCACTTCCATTGCACCGACACCACGTTTTTCGACAGCCGTAAGAAACTGTGAGAAATCATTAAATTGAGTTCCCTTGCCCCAAAGACCTAATCGAATCATATAGGCCATGTTCCGTGGTTCACTAGCGCCAGTGGCCGATGCATATACAACACGTGCGTTTGGAAGCAGATTTTGGAGTTGTTTAACCGCTTTCCCGGTTTTTGTGCCATCACCGCCACCACCAACGATTAAATGCTTTGCCTTGTGACATTCGTCGAATATGATGCAACCATCAAAGTCTTCGCCACACCAATGTACCAACTGTTTCAATCGAGTATTTTTCTGGTTTCCCGATTGCTTGCTAATCAATGCCGAATACGTACTGAATATAACACCTTCTTTGTAATATCCATTCACTTTTGAATTGATTTTCCAGTACTTCAACATGCTCAAGCTCTGAACAGCAATGTAACCAGCACCAATGTCTGTTAAATCACGTTTTGAGTCTCTGATCGTGGAATTACTGTTAGTTTATGGATAAACGTCAGCATTTTGATCGGCTTCTTCTTTTTTCAATAAAATTTGAGCAATTTTGCTGTAGTTTATATTTACACTGTTGAACATGTCGTAAACTGTATTCCACCGCGTGATAACATATTTTTTAAGTTGAGGATCACATTTATTGTCAAGGTCACTATTTCGAACATACGAAACGAGCGATGAAGTGGTATCAACAAGATTTTTGATTGAATCAACAGCACACATTTGACCAACAATGTTATTCAAAATATGGCAATAGCAATTCAAACGATTTAGAATTTCATCGTTGTTAAATTTCACGTTCGGTCCACTTTGAAATTAAAACAAATAAATTGCATTAGTTATTTTCTCATGAAAAAACTAGATATTTTGTATAATAATATTAATACCTATCTGTTGTGAATGTAACGTGTTCTTTTAAATCCTGTTTGCTCATTTCGAATTCTTGAAATACTTCGATAATTCGTGTTTTTATCACATGTTTTGTCTTGACAATTTCAATATGTCCCATGTGAAAAACTAGACGTTTTTGTTCAATAGAAGCATCACGTAACAAAAATACATTAGCAGTCATTGCCATATATGATTTGGATTTGAATTTATCACTCCACAAATCCAAAGTGCAGCCCATACCACCTTGTTTGATGGCTTCTTTGAAAATTATTTTATAGTAATGACGGTTTTAATCGTATTTCTAGAAGGAAAATACTCAAAAATATGTCTGTGCTAATTTTTGGATATTTTTTCCCTAATTCGACTGCAGCTATTACTAAATCACGAAGGCCAATACATTCAATAGCATTAAACGGCCTCAAATCAACACAAATAAACTTTGCTGCGGCACGTTTAATATTTTCGTAATCTTTGGTATCGATTTTCATTAAAGTGTGTTCATCCGGAATCACGCAACCATGTCGTAACAATTTTGTTGTACTTCCTCCCGATCTCACACTATAAATAACAGTCTCACATTTGACGCGAAAGAAAAAATTTTCGATCAATTTGTTCTCATCATAAAAGATTTCATGAAAAACTTCCCATAGTGATTTCGTCTATGAATAATTATTCATTTTTTTCATTACAAAAAGTACAATACATAACATTCTTTAATTATTTCATACCTTCACTGAGCAATGGCAATGGTATACGGCGAATTTGTTTTTCAGAAACATTTGGAACATTCATAGCTTCTTCTTCTTTTTCTTCTTCTCGTAAATGCTCATTTATTTGTCTATGTTCAGCCAGCATATCCATTTTTCGGCCTCTACCTCGACCGCGGGGACGAACACGACCAGAAGGAATATTAAGAAAACGAGATCGATCACTAATTTGACGAGAATCCACTGTCTGTGTTTCAATAGTCCAATTTTGTTGTCGAGCAGCCAAATTATACCACGCAGACCCCTTCTTTTATTTGTATTTTGTTTTGTTTTTTTTTCCGGCACAAAAATAACTTCTTCCTCCGAAAAATCATCACTCTCCAGTGAAGAATGGTCCAATAGCCGTGCCGATGCATGATAATCAACACTTTTTCTTTTTTCTCGATTGAATCTGCTGGACGCTATATTTTCATTCGTCTCACTTTCTAAATTCACTTAAAAAGCAAACCAGAATAAATCCAATTCAGAATAATATAAACAAATTCAATTGGAGACTTTGTGAACAAACACGATTTGAAAAAGCAGGCATTCAATTGAAAAAAAAAATAACTTTAAAAATAAAATACTTACTATTTTGACTAATAATGAAGCGTGTTGCACAAGAAAAAAAGAGTATATGCCGGTGATACGATGCTTGTCAAATTTACTTACATTTCTATTCTTTTTTCTCTCACTCTTGCTATTCAATCATATAGCATAGATTCATTGTCGATACACATTCACAACCAAACATTGATTTGAAAACATCAACTGTGTTTGCCAAATATATTTTAACTGTGTTGCATATTTTTGACCAATATTCATAACGCATATTACATATTTTCTTCATGTAACTGGATACGAACACAATCACACAACCGATGCCTCTTACGCCATCTGTACGAGTACGGTGTGAAATTGAATAAATATCAAACAATATTGTGAAAGCACACGCAGTGGACTTTCATGTTGGTGCTTTCATACACGATTTATATGCATAAAAAGTTTTCATACCATAGCAAATGAGTCGTGCACTGAATGCCGTAAGCAAGTACATCAAAAACGGCATAAATTGAACGACAATTACTTTGCAAGCGATCTCTATCACATATACACTGAATTGCACATACACCATTACAGAATGCAAACGACAAATCGTATCTTTTTGCCGTTTCTTTTGTTATAGTCAGTGTACATTAATAAATCGTATATATAGGTGGCGTCAATGTCTTGAAATCAAAGCTCTTCACATGTTAAAACATACAACAAATGCCACATTGACACAACCGAACAATCGAACGCGTTCGATGCTCGGTCGAACATACGAGCGAACACGTCGAACATTTAATATTCTACGAACGAACGACCGGTCACACACAAATACAACGAACGAACGAACGGCTACAAAGAAGAAAAAATAATGCTACGAACGAACGATCCGTTCGTTCGTTTGTGTTCGTTGACAGCTCTATTCGAAATCCTAAATTTTTTTCTATGGGAACATAACCCAAATTATGATTTCGAAAAATTTGTATGATGAAAAGTTTGGTTTTTGGAAGAAAAGAATGGTTTTAACAGCTGTCATAAAATATTTTCCTTGTATGTAGTAAAAGTATAAAATATCTTTCCTATTTTTTACTTATTGTGGTGGATTTCTGAACTGTGGTGAATTTCTAGTGTCGGTGAATTATATTAAAAAAATACCACAGTCCCCAATATAATTAGCAAGGTCCTTTTTTGGCACCTCAAATTTATCTTAACATATTTTCAAACTTTTTTGTTTTTCCCCACTAATCCGATAGAAAAAGCGCTAAATAAGCAAAAATACAAATACAAACTTAAAAATGTGTCATCAGAGTACAAGATACTACGTGCACATTGCTTCACCGCCAACGCTTGAATAATGTTAGTTCTACCTCCATTAATTATTATTTAAACTAACCTGATATTTTGATGTTGGACTGTCGCGCCAACCTAAGCAAGGCCCATTATTCGATTCATATGATCCGCGTCGAAAAGATTCATATAATGTGCGCACATCATCACTTATGAAACTTATAAACATTCCATTTTTTGTGTCTTTAACAAATTTAGAATAATGAATCTGTTCTGCACCCTATAGAATGAAAACAATACAGTTAGAGAATATAAAATGTATATAATTAGTTTCATAATGGTCTCATTAATGAGATTTTTCAAATTTATTCATGTAAAATGGCGTTTTAGTTATCAGTGTTAATAGCACAACATTTCCAAGAAGATTCAAAAAAAGATGATTGATTTCGTTCGTATTCAAAACAGAACTGAACTTTATTAAAATGTTTAATTTAGATGGCGAAAGCCATTTACAAAAATTGAAATGTATTACCTTTTATGGTCATCAAAATTGACCACAAATAATGTAAACTCATTAAATAATTGAAACTAAATTTTGAAAGTGCAATGCAAGCACGTTTAGTGAATTGAACTCAAATGGAATTAATTACGAAATATGAAATATGAAATATGAATTTAAAATATGCAAAGTTATCATTTAATTCGGTCAACGCTCTTATTTAAATTAATTTTTCTCTTGTTCA
>JAQOWM010000023.1:0-17432 GCA_029041755.1 Resseliella maxima | reverse complement strand
AAAAAGTTTAACAAAATTCACTTATTAGAAATGAACTTCAATGAATCTTTGTAAACCAGTATAATTACTTTGTAAATAAAACAAATTAGTGTAAAAATGATGGCAAATAATTATTAAAATTCGAAAAATTAATGGAATAAAAAAAAAAAACAACTAGCAATGACAGTTCTCTGACGTAGTCCTACGCAATGTAATCACTTCAATTTTTTTGGGGTTGGCTTTCAAACCATCTGCCGAAATAACATGACCCAAATAGTCAAACTGTTTAGCAAAAAAGACACATTTTCCGGTTTTAATTTGAAGATTATGGATTTTAAATAAGTTTAAAATGTCATTCAAAATTTCATTATGAGATTCAGAAGTTTTGGCGTAAATAATAATATCATCTAAATATACATAAGCTCCATTGCCAATGTAATCTACCAGAATGGTATTAATAGCTCTTTGCCAGGTGAGTGGAGCGTTTGAGAGGCCAAAAGGCATTCTTAGCCATCTGTAATGGAAGTTACCCGCAGTAAATGCAGTGTAATCTCTGGAATTATCTTCCATTAAAATTTGATAAAAGGCACTTTTAATGTCCAAAGTGCTAAAAACAGTGCATCCACTTAGGCCATCGAGAATATCGTCTATTAGGGGGATTGGAAAATTGAGAATTTCAGTTATTTCGTTCAATTTTTTATAATCGACTACTAAACGGAATTCAGTTTTATTACCCCGATCATCTTTTTTGTCAATTAGGAAGGCTGGAGAATTGAAACTTGATTGACATTTTTCGATTATATTTTGGTTTTCATAATCTCTTAAAATGTCTTTCAAAATTGGTTTGTGAGCATGGGGAATTCTGTATTGTCTCACATTGACAGTACCAGCACCTGGAATTAATTTGATTTCGTGTTTGATCACATTGGTAGTACCCAAGATATCGCCATCGAGATAGAATTGGAAGGGAAATTTGATGCTCATTTCTTTAATAAAATTTTTGTCTTTATCAGAACAGTGAGATAAACTGAGTTTTTCACGAATCAAAATTATTCTATCAGTAAGGGGGAGGAAAAAATAATTTGTTATGGGTGGGAATGTAGAATATTCCGTCAGATGGTGGAGATTTTTCAATTTTTGAAATTAATGTTAGATTTTCGAAAAGTGAATTACTTAGGATTTGAAGAGGTGAAGGGGAAGAAAATTTACGGTTTGATTGTCTGTTCGAGTTGTTTTTACATACAGAGATTCTGGAATATGGCGATGAATTAATGGCGAAGATCGGTTTAACCCTGAAATCGTTTTGTTTTTCAATTTGTTGTGATAAAATAGTGGAATTTTTATAATATTCGTGAAATTCCGATTTCTTTGACTTTTTCCCATGATGAGTTTCTTGTTCATCAAAGTCATATGATTGAGCCAAAATGTCAAGCCAATTATCAGTGGGATTCGTTTGGATAGAGTCTCCCAAATTTGTTTTTCTGTGAACAAATCCATTTGAACTAGGGTGAAAATTTTTGGGGCTTAAACGTATTTTAAGATTGGAGAAATCAATGTTCGCACCATAATAAGAGAGAAAGTCGCAACCCAAATAGCCGTCGAATGGACCAGCGTAGCGTCTGTCTACTAAATGCATAGTAATCTTCATTCTACAGTCATTGAACGCAGTAAAACCATTAACTACACCTTTAGTTGAAATTATGTTGTCTCGACCAGTAACGCCGCATAGATTTAAGATGCACTTGGTTATTTCCGTATTGTGGCAGAGAACATCATCGGCCAATAAGGATAAAACAGCACCAGTATCGACTATTAAGTTAACTGGGCGTGATGTGAAAGTGGTGAACATAGAAATATAAATCGCTTCATCTTTGTAAGATAGGTTGTAATCCAGATTTGGAACTTTCTGGACGGATAAAATTGGGATATTTTCTGAAGAGGGGCCTGGATTTTCGTTCGATTGAGTGGGGTGGTTTTCAGGCAAGGTTTGTTTTAAAGATTGTCCGAAGTTTACGATAGGTTGGACGAGAATCCACAGAGAAATCATGATCGGAAGAAAATTCGGGGTTTGCCAAGGTGAAAGAAAAATTTTGCTTGTTTGGATTATTGTTCCAATTGCGATTTTGGTTTTGGTTAAAATTCTGATTGAAGTTGTTGTTACGATTTTGATTTTGGCTTTGGCTCTGAATTTGACCCTGACTTTGTGCCTGATATTCCCTGACTTTGATTTTGAAAGGTATTAGTGTTGCGATTGTTGGAAGAAAAACGATTGTTTTGGTTGTTTCCAAAATTTTGATTATTGTTATTAAGGTTTCTAAATTGATTATTATTAGAATATTGGATGTTATTGGGGCGAACCTGATTATTATTTCGGTTTTGGGTTCTGATTTGAGACGAAAAGTTGACAATATCTCTAGAAGTATGAAAACCAGATAAAGCAGAAATCAAATTGTTAATTCCAGAAGAAGAATTTTCCCGTTGACGGCAATTGCGTTCTCTATGACCCGCTCTATTGCAGAAGGTACAAAATTGCTCGTTGTTGGGAATGACTTTTATTATGTCATTTTCTGCTTCAATGACATATGATATAGCGTCTTCCAAAGAACTTGCACCACGTGTGATTAATCTTTCTCTTAATTTGGGATTAGAGATACTGTGAGAAAATGCTTTGCGCGATAAGCGATTATGTTCAATACGCTGGTCTTCTGATAAGTGACTGTAAGTCAAATTTTTCTCTCGTAAGAGTTGTCGTGCACGATCAGCGTATTGAGACGATAAATTTAATTTTTTTTCCAATATTTTCAGTGCAAACCAACCGTTCTCCAAGAGTTTCATATAAAATTCTCTTGTGGCTATACCGAGACAGTCGAAAACACTACATTTGAACTAGCTAGCTAAATGATATTACCATTCAGCTACCCAAATGGTAATGTGAAGCTGAAACGTATTACCAGTTAGTTACCTAAATGGAATTACCATTTAGCCAACGAACATTTTTGCGCGCAACTTTTCTACATGATATTTTCACTCTTAACCGTTCATTTGATATTTCTCGTTCGAATGATATTAAATTTAGACGGAAAAGGCCTGTTAGCTGAATGAACAATAAATTATTCATAGTATGCATTTCAAGCCAATTAGCTTCAATTTTACAAACCTCTAAAATTTCTCATAATTCATGGCCAAGTTGTGTTTTACGAGCAATTAAAATAAGACTGTTAATAAATACAACGAGCTCGTTCGACCTAACCGAATAGTTCTTCACGTAGCAGAACCACTTTTCACAATCACAATTGGCACCTGTTTGTTTTAATAAGCATGATTCAATTCAAGTAATAATCAGATTTATTTACAAATGTTTTGAAATTTTACCCGATATTATAATCTAATAGCCAATACAAATAATTGTTTTTTCATTTTTCCACTTTGCTACTGACACAAGTCACTGTGTTCAATTCTGCATTTCTGTTTGAAACAAAATTGAAATTGTATACATCAAATTATATTAATTATAGTGAGTTTGCAGCATTCGAACACTAGTACATACTCATAGCGATGAAACGTCGAAACTACGCGCCCAAGCTACGTTATGCAAACTACATGACGTAGCCTACTACGTGCCCTAACGTGTTTGTATGGACGTTTCATCGCTATGTACATACTTAAAATCTGAACTTCACAGCATGCCTAGCATGTCTTGCGAATAACTCAAATTGCCGGGCAGGCATTGACAAGCGTTTTTATCTCGAAAATGCCGGGCAGTCAGGCGCAATGCCTGACATCTGGGCGCTTCAAAATATCAAGAAATAAAAACTAAAATATCAAGAAATGTATAAATCTGACTAAATATTGAATAAATTTCGAAATATATAAAAAAATATATAGTAAATGTAGTATCCATTTCTAATGACTTAACGATGAAGATTTATCTTCATTTTCAGAATTGAATCTGTTGTATTCATATTCTGGATTACTCAAATGGAAAAAAAGGAAAAAAAAAAAAAATGTAGTCAACTTGAACATTCTAAAAACGCTATTATTAATAATAAAGATCATTATTTTGAACCCGAATTCATTTTCAGAATACCAGCATATTAAAAAAATTTCGAATTTGTTGTACAGTGTTGAGCTTATGTGAATCGTAGTTTCAAAACATAAAGTATATTTATGTTTCGATTTATTATAATTTTAAAGGTAGCTTCGCATCTAAACTATACTATTGTGTAACGTGTTGTAACACAAATATATCTATATTTCAGTGTTGTAACAAAGCATAGAGGCTACCTGCTACAAACTCTTGGGGACAAGGAAGTTCATGACTGGTTGTATGCCATTAATCCACTTTTAGCAGGTCAAATAAGGTAAGAGCTACTAATGCATATGTATATTGCATATAGTGAAATGAAGTTTCATAGAATTAAGTAGTTAATCGTGCTATGTTTATATGTTTATATGTTTATTTGTTTGTTCGATGTCAAGGAGCTAGAATAAATATCGTTCCGCAGTTTTTGGCATTTGGTTCAGTATGCTAATCCATCGAAATATATTTGGAAATTGGTCCCTTTTCGACGCCTTAAAATGTTTTTTCAAAGTACTTTTATCAATTTTGGTAGGTTGCTGAGGCCATTAAAATTTTTTAAATGGATTTGAGTGAACTCCATGGACCCAAATAGATAATTTTAGGACATAAAATATCTTTTTTAAAGGTGTACTGGAAACATAGGGATTACTACTTACTATCACTACTCATTTTAAAAATTGTTTGAAAATTAAATCAATATAGAGAAATGGAAACATTGAAAAGTGTCAATTCTTCCCCTCGAACATATCCGATTTGCTCAGTTGTTATGAGTACTGATAAAGTTGAGAAAACATTGAAAATTGTACGTTCATGTTTTGTGTCTTTGACTTGCTAGAGGGTCAGAGTCCGACATTAATTCCTAGCAGCAATTAAATAAAACGCAATTTTGTAATTTAATTAGAGTAATACGGGATAACTTCTGTGCGTTATTTAATTGTATTTGTAATGTGTAATCCGTGATCATTTTTGAACACTACTGTATAACCATGTATAACATATAACGTCACGCATCAGAAAAAAAATTAATTGATATTAGCGTTGTGTATATGCGGTGCCGAATGGGAGCCAGGGCTGACCGGACATTTGCCCGGGGCGCCATTTCGTTAGGGCGGCAAATTTGGTCACAATTATCAAAAAAAAAAAAAAAATAGAGTGTAATAATAAAAAAATTAGAATTATTGTGCACGTAGTGTGTATTTTTGCCACATAACACTTTTTTACCACATAACTCTTATACAGAATGAATGAATTTGTTCCTGACATATAAAAACATATAAAATATCAGTCACACTTTTCATTTATTAACCATTTGTTTCGTCACAAAATGTCTGTTTCGAGTACAAACGTGGTGGTGTATTACACAAAGTTGAACGATAGAATAAGAAGCACAAAACAAGGATAAACATAAACAAGCCTACTATGCGAGCGTAAAGACCATAGCGTTTGACATGTTTATACTGCGTTAAATTTTGTAGTTTACAAAAAAAAATCCGTTAGTATGCTTTGTTTCAACTTGTCGCACTGTGCACCAAACGCTCAACATAAACAAATTAGTTTGAAATGAGATTAAGATTCGATTACACATTAGCGAAATTATTTTTGGTTTTGTTTTTCATTTAAATCGTTTGCTTTGAAAACATGAAAAGAACGAAACAATCAGGTCACTTTTACCGAGAACAAAAAACAAAACGTAATAAAAAAGATGAATTAATGCGAAATTCACTAACTCAAATGTTTAATCGAGTGAATAATCAGAATGAATCACTAGCTACACCAAATGAAACCAAAGACGACGGTCATACTGATTCATAAACGACAAATGAACTCACTAATGTTGCACATGATCAGAAATCGCAAAATGAGCCAAATATCGATTAAATTAATTTAGTTTCGAATGCAACTAATTTGGATGTTTTGGATCCTTTTACGTGGCCAAAAAATATTTCAAACAAAATTCGTGAATTTATCGTTGATTCTGTTGATGAACTGCCAGTTTTAAATTCTGATTTAGTGTTTCCAAAAACAGATAATCGTTGTTTTAGTGCCAAATTATATTACACCATAACAGCTAATCAAATTAACATCAAACGTGCATGGCTTGTTCATTCTGTAAGCGGTAATTGTGTGTTTTGTTTTTGTTGTGTTTTGTTTGATCAAAATCGTAGCCTGTTGTCAACTCCTGGAAATGGTTATTCTGATTGGAAACATATTTACGAAACATTACGTTCTCACGAGAAAAGTCAAAGTCACGCATTTGCATTCAGTTCGTGGAAACAATTGCGAAATAGAAACACAAGCACAACAACAATCGATTATTACCAATCAAATATGATACAAAATGAAATGGAGCATTGGAAATAAGTTTTTTTGCGTTTGACTGTTGCCATAAAATATCTTGCTGGACAATCACTAGCTTTTCGTGGTGGTTCACAACAATTGTACACACCAAATAATGGCAACTTTTTAAAACTCATTGAATCATTTGCTGAATTTGATTCAACAATGCATGCACATATTCAAAGATTTGTAAGTGGCAAAAGTCAAACGCATTATTTGTCAAACTTAATTCAAAATGAAATCATAGGCTTGATTGCATCATCGATTACTGATCGTATAGTACAAATGATGACGAAAAGTGTTTATTTTTCTATAATTTGTGATACAACATCTGATCTCACTCACAAAGAACAAATGTCCATTGTGTTAAAATTTGTGCAGTTTTGCGAAGAAACTTCTACATTCAAGGTGGTTGAACATTTTTTATCGTTCACTGAAGTTATAAGCACAACTGGACTTGCATTAAAAGACAATATTCTCGAAGAGCTGCATAAACACAAACTGAATACGGATTTTTTACGTGGTCAAGGTTATGACAACGGACCGAATATGGTTGAAATCAATAAAGGTGTGCAAAAATTAATTAAAGATCAATATCCTCGGGCGATCTTTGTTCCATGTTCTGCTCATTCATTAAATTTGGTTGTGAAAGATGCAGCTAAATGTTCTCAAGAAGTTGATAAATTTTTTTCAACTGTTCAAGACCTGTTCAATTTTTTTTCTGAGTCTCCAAAACGTTGGGCACTTCTTCAAGATCATGCGAATGGTTCAAAAGGAATCGTCTTAAAAAATTTATCAGACATTAATGAACATTTGCCACAAATTTATGATGCTTTAATTCAAATATCAGAAATTTCTGATTACGATTCAAAATCTAAGAATGGAGCTACTCAGCTCGGTAAACGATTGTTCAAATTCAAATTCGTTTTATCGATAGTCATTTGGAATGAATTTTTATCCCGAATCAATGTGGTTTCAAAGCTACTTCAATCAAAATCAATGGAGTTTCGTTCGTGTTTGAATCATTTGAATAAACTGCGACAATATTTTCAAGATTCTCGTACAAATGAATTTTATGAAAAATTATGCATGAACGCTGTGAAAATCGCCGAGTCTATGAATATTTCAATTGAATTTACCGTTATTGATTCATTGAGTCTACGAAGTTTACAACGAGCGAATGATGAAAATAATAGAGTAACAATTGATCCAAAGTCAAAATTCAAAGCTGATTTTTTTTTCTTTATCATTGATGTCACTTTAAATTCACTTGATGATCGTTTCACACAATATGATTATTTGGAACATAATTTTGGATTTTTATGCGATATTTCTAAAACACCGTCATTAGATCATTGTAAAAATCTCGAAAAAATATTGTCATCTGAACACCAAAAAGACATTTTAGCCACAGATCTTTTTAATGAAATTAAAATATTCAACGAGATTTCTCCTGTTCTTGATTTCCAGCTATTATCAGTATTAAATTATCTGGCATCGAACGATTTACTTGAATTGTATCCCAATTTGGTAATTGCTTTAAAAATTCTTTTGACTCTACCAATGAGTGTTGCTTCTGGCGAAGGTAGCTTTTCAAAACTCAAATTAATCAAAACATATTTACGCTCAACTATGTCACAAGAACGATTGAACGGTCTTGCTGTTATTTCAATTGAAAAGGATTTACTTGATCGCGTTCATATTGATGAAATATCCATGAAATTTTCTAAATTAAAAGTGCGTCGCAATTTTTAAATATTTAAACATTGATTTAATGAATAAATAAGTAATTAATTACAAAAAAAACTGAAGATAATTATATAAATTTATGAATAAAGGAATGTTTCATAGTAATTATTATTTAAAAAACTTTTATTTGAATTTAAAAAAAAAAAATGAGGCGACAAAATTACGTTTTGCCCGGGGCGGCAAAAGGTCTAGATTCGGCACCGTGTATATGTGTGTATTAGTGACAACAGATGACGAAAACATTGTATTGATTTCAATTGATTCTATATTGAAAAAAAAAAATCTTGAGTAAACAATTATGTTTCAATTGCAATCTAATTTTTTATATTATTTTTTTTTCCTCCATGTGTTTCATATTATTTCGTATGAAAAAAAATTCGTAAATTCATCAACAACAAAAAAAATACAAATGTATGAATTAAAATGAAACACTTGAACGAAAAAAAAATAATATAAAAATTTCGATTGCAATAGAAATTCAAATATTTTTGTTTGAATCCCGGATTACTTTTGTGCGTTTTTTAATCAGTAATTGTAATCCGTGATCAAAATAATATTTGCCCAACTCTGTAGGTAATATTTGCCCAACACAGTTTTTAATATCCTCTGATTTCGTCAAAATGTGACAAATAAGTTTTAATTTTCCCTAATATATTAATCGTATATACACCCTCTGTGTATGTGTAAGTTTTCATATGCATCAAGATAATATTGTTTTGCTGATTATTACTTGAATTAAAACATGCTGTATATTACAAACAAGTGCCAATTTTTATTGTGATAAGTTGTTCTTCTACGTAGAGAACTATTCAGATAGGTCAAAGGAGATCGCTATGATTATCTACAGTCTTTTCGTGGTTGCTCGAAAAGCACAACTTGGCCACATGTAACTGCAGCTAACAGGCCTTTGCGTCTTCATTTTAGTTGCTTACATCTGACTAATAATAGTCAAAATATGACCCAAATATTTAAATATATTCTATACTATATTCAAAAAATTTTGAAAACGTAATAAAATCTAAAAACATTTGAAATTTTGTGAATTTTTCCCGGCATGTATTATAAATTTCAACCTTATCAAAATGAGTCAATGAGAAATAAATTTTGAAATTGTTCATGAGTATATAAAAAAAATAAAATTCAGGAATCCAAGTTTAAACCTTTTATAGATGTCTTAATAACATAAATTTATTATAATATCCAAATAAGTAATACGACCAAATGTTTATTATTTATTAAGATCGATCCTAATAAGCGTATTATGATGGTTAGTATTTATTAGGATCGATCACAATAAGCTTATCAACATGGTTATTATTTATTTTGATAAAGAAGTTAATAAACGCCATTCGCAATTTTGTAGAACATTTTCAAATAAACATTTCCCCGTTTCTTTCACATTTTTTTCTCATTCAACTGTATTTTTTAGTATGTAATTTTTTTTTTTTTTCATTCTAACATTTTATTTTTGAAAATTAAATCCATCATTAGGTACGATCTTAATAAATAATAACAAGATAATAAATATTATGATAATTAATATTTTATTAACATATCGATTTGGCACATCTGTAAAACCATTAACCATTTTTAAAATAAAGGGTGATTCATTTAGAGGTACTTTTTTCAATAGGGATTTTTTGACAGATCACGAGTGAAATCTGTCAAGCTGTCAATGTCATCTTACTCAGTATTGTTTGCCATTTTGACAATGGAAAGACTTACACTGCACAGTGTCTACAAATTATTCAGCTGTATTACGAAACTCAAAGTTCTGTGAGAAATGTGTTTCGTGCGCTTAGACCAAGTTATGGTCGACATAATCGACCTACCGAACACGCTATTCGGCATACAATTGAAAAAATTGAAACCCAATATTCATTATTGGATGATCATTGTTCAAAATCAATTTTAGTTTCTTTTAAGTTCAATTTCAATTTCGTTTAAGTTCCGCTTTTGTTCAAAATCAATTTCAGTTTCTTCTTAATTAACAAATGTCCCACTATCAAACTAACAACGAAATTGTTGCTATCTGACACAGAAAATCACTAAATCTCACAATAGGCCGATCGTGTAACACAGCTATAAAAATCGGTCGTAAAAAATCAATAAATGCTAATTGCGTGTAAAGCGGCACATCAAAGACGATGCCGACTCATTGAACAAAAATGAGTAAGTGACGATGTGATATGAAACATCATAACACAAAACGTACACGATCTAATCACAATTAACATAAATCTGTAATAACTTCCAAGAAAATAAGTTATCATATTTTTGGCTGGTTTTCTCAAGAAACACAGCAATAAAAATCTACAGGTTAGCAAATAAGAGCAGGCGGAAGGGCAAAATTTTTAGTATATAAGCAACAATTGTTTAGAACTAGAATCAGTACTCCTTTGAGCTTGCAAAGTATAAACAAGCAAAGTTCAAGAAAAATAAAGAATAAAGCCAATTTTTAGATAAGTCAAAAAAATCGAATTGTGTTTAGGTGTATGTCAGTGGCCCCCCCGGTTCTCACAATGGAAGATCAATAATAGATTCTAAATCTGTAGAGTTTGTGCTATTTTGTGCCAAATTTGTAGAGTTTGTTCTCTTCTGGTTGCTGAGCACAAACTCGGATAAGTTTAAAAATTCCAAAAATTGATTTTTTTCTCTTAGGCAACGCATGTCGATGTTCTGAGATCATTTTCATTCAATTTAGAGTTTGTGCTGACGAAAAAACATACTATCACATTTTGTGCTATCATAGGTGCTGAGCACAAACTCAAAACATTATTGTCAAAAATCGGAAATTTGTAAGGGAGCTCACATTCAAACCTTCAATATCGATGTTTTGACGTTATTTTCGTTAAATTTAGAGTTCGTGCTGACGGTATGCACATTTTGGATAGATTGAAGGAAAACAAATTCGGAGCACAAATTCGTAAAAACAATGTTTTTGTCTAAAATCGAATATTTGTAGGGGGCTCACAATCAAACTTTCAATATAGATGTTTTGACGTTATTTTCGTTCAATTTAGAGTTCGTGCTGACGGTATGCACATTTTGGATGGATTCAAGAAAAAAAAAATTCGGAGCACAAATTCGTAAAAACAATGTTTTTGTCTAAAATCGATTATTTGTAGGGTGGCTCACATTCAAACTTTCAATATCGATGTTTCACATTAATAT
Source organism: Resseliella maxima (assembly GCA_029041755.1). NCBI lineage: Eukaryota > Metazoa > Arthropoda > Insecta > Diptera > Cecidomyiidae > Resseliella > Resseliella maxima. The sequence continues at coordinate 6,112 of JAQOWM010000023.1, read as the reverse complement.
TTGCACACAAATTTTTATATTATTTCAGGCTGAATTTCGTATAGATTACATCAGTTAGTTATGACAGCATAAATTTTATTTGATCGCATTTTCGATGCACTAATTGGAATAAAGTAATTTTTTTGAATATGTTAAAATGAGCAATCCAAAACAAAACTTTCAATATCGATGTTTCACATTAATATTTGCACACAAATTTTTTTTATTATTTAAGGCTGAATTTCGTATAGATTACATCAGTTAGTTATGACAGCATAAATTTAATTTGATCGCATTTTCGATGCACTAATTGGAATAAAGTAATTTTTTTGAATATTTTAAAATGAGCAATCCAAAACAAAACATCACAGCAATACAAAAACGTTCTATCACGTCGAGTCATTTTTACCGTGAAAAGAAAAAAAAAAAAATGAAGCCGAATCAATGAGTGGTTCATTGCAGCGTATGTTCCAACGACAAAATGAACCGAATGAAATTCCCATCGATTCAAACGACACCCAAGAAAATCAAATTACAAACGAATCAAATACAAATCAAGAAAATGTTCAATCTGAAACAGCTGACATTTCAAAAAACTACAATGAAAATGTTGCAGCAGAACCGGTGACCGATTTAAATATTAATATGTTTGAAAGTGTGTCTAATGAACAGGTATTTCACGAAGAAATCGAAAAATCTTTCGAAACGTTTGAGAATGTTGATATTAATGATCCTGCCACATGGCCCCAGTTTATTTCATCTAAATTTCGTGAATATGTCGTTGATTCAATCAAAGATTTACCAATTTTCGGCCCAGACTATGTGTTTCCGAAATCAAACGGTCGGTGTTTTTCTCTGAATATGTTTTACTCAATCACAGCCAATCAAATCAAGGTCGAACGTTCTTGGCGTATTTATTCGGTGAAGAATGACTCGGTGTTTTGTTTTTGTTGCGTTCTTTTTTACCAATATAAGTCACAGTTATCATCACCAGGTGCTGGATTCAAAGATTGGAAGCACGTCTATGAAACGCTATCTGCTCATGAAAAGAGCCAATCTCATGTATTGGCATTCAGTAGTTGGAAAAAGTACAGTTGGGACTAATAACAGCAGACTAATAATATAGTTATTACTTATTAGTAATAACGTTCTACTAACTAATAAGATCACACATCTTAATAGTCAAATAATATGTTTAAAAAGTATAGTTATTAGAATGTTATTAGTCGAAAAATTTTAAAACCGCCGAAGCAACTAAGTGACGGCGTATAAAATAGAAACTCGGAAAAACTACAAATCGATTTTTCTCGCTTCTCCGATGGGAATATCGAAAAAATAAAGAAATTTGGTCAGGCATGTTACCCGGAAGTATGCTCGAGTTCTAGAACACTATGGACTAGGTTGGGTCCAACTACTCCACAGGATTCACCTGCTTCCAGCCACTTCAAAAAAAATTAAAAATAAAGTGGCTGGAAGCAGGTGAATCCTGTGGCAGGTGGACCCAACCTAGTCCATAATGTTGTTGACCTCGAGCATACATCCGGGTAACATGCCTGACCAAATTTCTTTATTTTTTCGATATTCCCATCGGAAAAGCGAGAAAAATCGATTTGTAGTTTTTCCGAATTTCTATTTTATAAGTTATACATGACAACCGAAACTAATGTGACAACAATGAACATACCAGTTGCTTTTTCTGCTTCAAGTGGAATGGATTTACGCAGTCTCCGATTTCAAACCAAAGAAAGCAACAATGAACCAACAATTGATCCAAAATCAAAGTTTCAGACTGACTTTTATTATTACATAATCGACGTGGCTATGAATTCACTCAATGAACGATTTGCACAGTATGATGAACTGAAGAAGAATTTTGGATTTCTTTGCGATATTTCAAAACCAATCGAACGGATTGTGAGCAATTGGAAAAGGTTTTAACAATGACAATTACTGGTACAAACGAAGTGCAACGAGATATAATTGCTAAAGATCTTTTCCAAGAAATCAATATTTTACGGTTTAAAGGAAAGAAATTCTGTACATTTTCAAGAAGAAATTGTGAATTTTTTGGAAGCCAGAATTTACTGAATTTGTACAACGACAAAAATCGGTTTTAATTGTAACTCCGAAAGTTCATTCGGATGACTTTCACAATAACGAGAACAACAACAGGAACAAAAACAGTAATAAAAAAAGTAACAAAAGCAGAAACAACAGCAGTAACAACAGCAGAAGCAAAAACATTACCAACAATAATAATAACAATAATAACAACAGCCAGAACCACAACAATAACAATAACGGAAACAACCACAGATATCGTTTGAATTTGAATTATAATCGAGATGATGAACTTTGGTGTCATCATTCTCGTAATAATTACAATCAACGTAACCATAACCAATTTGTTCGGGATTCATATCCACAACGACATTCTAATCATTATCAACATAGACCTAATAAGAATGGTTCTACTTTTTGGAAAAAAAGAATAAAATATCCAATACCATACATGAACCCAACATCATATCATCAATTCCTAGATCCGGCACGTATTCATCAAAATGTTACAACAACATGACACTGTCAACGGTGAATTTCCATTGAAGATACATATAATAAAAAAAAAAACTTCATATTTTCATCATCATTGGTGTCATAATTCCCCATGAATATTATTCCCTACAAATTAGCATAATAACTCTGTAAAAATATTAAATTAATGTCAAAATTTAATCAATTAAAACTTAATTGTTCATCTTTGTGTTCTTTATTCCTTTTTATTTTGAACGTATTCGAATAAGAATAGATATACTAAAAGTTTAGATTCGGGAACTTTTACTAAAAGTTTAGATTAGTCTTGGGTGGCTTTATTATCAAAGTTATTATTGTTTTCAAAACTAAATCATCAGAAATACAAAAAAAAGTTTTAACTTTGTATAAGAATATATAAAACTCTACCAATGTTATTAAATGTTATTTAGAACTGACAAATCATATAATTGCTCAAATAACTCTCTTTTTTATTCAATCAATTTATAAAAAAACGACTAAACTTCAAGATTTTCTATTTATTTCCAGATCTCGTCTAGCTCGGAAAAGTAATGAAATATCACAAATACAACAGCAGCAAATACTACAACCACAAACATCAAAATAAAATCAATTTAACGTTGAAGCAGCTCCAATTTTGAGAAAATACAGAAGAGTATTTATTAAGTGCGACGGACAATTTTAAAATTATTGCACATTTAGTTAAAATTGATTAACTTCTCAAGAAAAATAATTAAAATTGTTGTCTATATATGAACCATAAGATGCAGTTTTAGTTCGTATGTTGAAAAAATAAATCAGTGCAAAAAAAAAATCTCATAAAAACCAAGTCGTCTACGTTAAATGGAAATCAATAAAACTATATGCATTTCATCAATAAGCTTCAAAACCATTTTTGCTAAAAGTCATGTAAACGTCAACTTCAAAAATGAATAAGCGTTGAAATATGAAAAATGTCTAAATTGTAGTATTGCCTCCACCCCAAATTGATAGAAATAATTTACACATTCAGGAAATACAACTTTTCACAGCAGACGGTAAATACGAATAATAGTTTTTTCGCGAAAATGTGGAAAAATGGCTTTTTTTTGTCTAATACAAATAAAAATTCTTTCATAGCTGTAATGAAAATTGATTCAATATCGTGTCCGTAATATTTGCGCCTCTTCCATTTCATAATTAAAAGTGCCAAACCATTTTTGAATTTTGAATTCCATATGAATACCAAGAAGGGAAGGCAACTTGGATCCAAGCTTTGAAAGCTTAATTTTAAAAAAGCCAGTCCGATAGTTGTGTCAACGCATGTTTACTTTGGTTGAATTATATATTATATTTACTTAGTGCCGAATCTGGACACTTTGCCGTTCAAAAAGTCGATTGTCCTCAAACATGAAAAAATGTTTTGAATCAAAAATAAAAATACTGAATTACTGTGATGAACATCAACATTTTTTTGAAACGACTGCAGATTGAAAAATCAGAATTGTGATCACAAATTCGAATCACCCCTGACCCAACAATGTGAAGGGCAGCCCCCTGAATTTGTCAATCGACACTTTAGAATATGAAAATTCATGAATATTTGTACAAATTCATGAACGAAACAAAAACATGGACAGCGTTATAAAATTTGTTATTTTCGTTCCTATGATGTTTAAAATGAATAAAATCCCAATTTGTATGGTTTTGTATTGATAAATTTTCAGATTTTACCTCTTCATATGGGGTACCTCAGAGGGAATTTTCCTTCAGCAAATGTTAAATTTAGACAAAATTAGATAATTGTTCTATAGAGGAACATACATTTGGTTGAGAATTCGAACTCTATTATTCTACGGTGGACCAGCAACAAACAATAACGTTGCAGTAATGGGTTAACCCTGAAAGTACACGATGTTGCCACAATTGAATTTGATTTAAATTTATCAATATTAAAGATCTCATTTCTCTCATTTATATAAAATGAAATCCAACCTAAAAGTTGTGAGTTTAGACCCATAACATTCAATTTGTGTATCAAAATATCAACATTTACTGAGTCAAATGTGCTAAAGCATTAGCATCAATATAAATTGCATCAGTTTGATAATGAAGTCTTAATTCACTCAACGTTTGAGAAGTAAATTTTACTAAAGAACAATAAAAGTTTTGGCACTGTCACTTTTCACACACCAATATAGGTGCTCAGATTGAGGGCGTTGATTCACAATCACACTCATTTCATAATCATTTCGAAATGATTGTGAAGTAAACACAATCGCACATAATCATTGATTGTTATAACAATATATACTCTATAGAGTCACTCAAACAATGAATTATTTTTTCTTTGATGGTTCACTTTAAATGTCGTGACGTTTTTATTTTGTATACGCATACATACATTCAGGGGCGACGATGACAACGACACTCAAATGCACACAACACAATCAAAGAAAAAATGATTCATTGTTCGAGTGACTCTCACAATCACTCTCGCAATCAATGATTGTGTGCGATTGTGTTTACTTCACAATCATTTCGAAATGAGTGATTAAGAGAGTATACAGTCATTTGCTCACCCAACATTATAACGTTGTCAACGGACAAGATTTTGTCTGTCCGTCCGTCCAAAAAAAATTTCGGCAGTTCGGACGGAAATTTTTGGGACGGACGGACAAAAGTTCGGAGGTCCGAAGAAGACGAGATTTTTTCGGACGTCCGAGAAAATCCCATTTATGTAATGTTTTATGCATACATCGAAATTCGATGATCGAACCACGCTTTCATGTTGACACAGGCCTGCTATTGAATATTCAAAAAAGCCAATCCATTTGAATAAAGTATTTTCGTATAGGCGTCTACAAAGTCCCATCGTTTGACAATTTTTGTTGAATTTTAGACTCACATTTTGACAGACCCCAGAAACAGTTGACATTGACGTACACTCTCATACAAAATTACATGTACTCTGCTACTACATTTTTCCACTGGTAGGAACAGCTTCTTTATTTGATGGAACATTTCATGTAGTTCGGTACACTGTATAGACAAAATACAGATGTCACCATGAGTAGCAAATTTTCTGTTTCATAGCTTCGCATTTTGAACCTTGGTTGCCAATATAATTCGGCGGTGGTTTTTTTCGGTTTGGACCGATGTTTGAACTGTTTTCCGGGAAACATTTCTTTTCCTATTATTATAATGCAGAGTCTTTGTTTATGTTTAAATGTAGACAATATTCTGTTACTTCATCAATTTTCCAAAAAAATATGTAATTTCTGACATTTTGAGCTCATATCTATAAACTATAATTATTATTATTATTACTACTGCACCGAACAGCGTTTCTTCGCCAAAGGTGGTTTATTTAAATAAATTTGGAAAATTATTTACAATTAATTTACATAAAAGTAGTTGATTCAATAATTGTATCGAATCAACGATCTATTGCCAATCCTAACGATTTCGGAGCAAGTCACTGCGATCGCTGAACTACAAAAATGAATCTAATAAACATAAACATATCATTGGTTAATCCATTGGTTTTTTAAACAGTTCAATTAATCTTTTCTTAACTACATTAGAGTTGACATTAAAG